>CAWWDK010000460.1:0-168000 GCA_963942575.1 Priocnemis perturbator
TGCTCCCGTTACCGAGCCATATCCCAACTCCATGAAATTCGCCACCTCGCCGTGCTCTTCCGCCTCCGCCAGCTCCTCGTCGAGTGCCTCGTCTCTCTGATCGCAGTATCGCAGGCACATCTTGACCATTGTCTCTCCCATCGCGCGGTTGTGCCCCAGTGCCGTGAAACTTTGTCCCCGAAGAAGACTGGTTGGTCGATGGTAAGCTCCGTCAGTCTGACCGGTTTTGAGAGAAACGTCGCGAGGTAGTTGGGCTTCGTTCGAGTTCTGGTTAACGCGAGTTTCTCCAGGCAACAACTCAGTGTGGCGAATGCAGTGCCCGTCATGGGTGTATCGGACGCGGACAACCTCGTTAATTTGTGGGCGGCAAATACCCATTTTAGTTCGGGGTCCACCGGACGCCCACACTCCCCTACGCTTAAATACCTTAACCTAGGGGCTCCGTTCGCGATCGCACGCAGTCCAGACGACAGGACACTAAACCCGGAGAGATCTAACTCTTCCAAAAGCGGGGCATACGTCGCGGTCAGTGTTAGGAGAGACGGACGCAAGTTCGCTGCCACTTCCGAGTCGCTAAGGTTGACGGCACGAAGTGCGGGGGCGCACCTCCGCAGCAACCAATAATATGCGTCATGGGTAACCACCTTCAAGTCTCGGTATTCCGGCCAGCGCCAGCTCGTTAGCGTCAGGGTAGTGGTGGTTTGGAGATGTAGGAGCACCCCAGCCCTCCACGCTTTGTTGACCTGCTCCATCCTTGCCAGGTCGATGTAACTGACGTATTTGGCGATTTCCGCCACCACGTCCGCCGGAAGCAGCGGTGTTGGCCACCATCCCAGACCGTCGAACGGGTGCATCGCCGATGTTGACGAAACCGGAGGTTGAGCTCTATCGTGCCATGCGTCCGCCATTTGTAAGGCAATCCGCCGCTTGTGCAGGACGATCGGATGTTGCGCCGCGTCTTCCACCACCGCCTTCACCTGGTTTACGGTGGCGAAGGTCACGTAACCGCAAATCCCATGTGGGGATTGGCGCACGACTGCGTGTTCTGCCCCGGATGGTGCGAAGATCCGCATCAGGTCCTTCTTCTTTGTCGCTCGCGCCAGCCGCGTCACGAACAGACGCCTACACTCAAGGTTCCTTGGTCTGCTCGCCATTTCAACTAAACTATGGTGTTATTAGAAATACAATTATTATCAATTCAGTGCCTGGCCCGATGTATGCCGTTTTTCTTATTGCCGCAACAGGAGGATGGCTGCGCAGCTAGCTGTAAGTGTGCGCGACGTGTCTAGAGTGCGACGTGCCTTTGGTCTTACCATCTACGCACGTATATTACTGGTACAGGGGTTGCACTTTGTCGGCGTGTTTAACAATACGCTCGCCATTCTCGTTCTCCAGCAGCACGGTATTTCCCTCTAGGATTTTGACAACTCTGTAGGGCCCTCGATATCTACTACTAAACTTTCCCTTCTTCGGTTCGATAAGCACCCGCACCATGTCGCCCTCCCTCGCATTTAGTGGTCGCGCGTGTCTATCGTATCGCTCCTTAGATTTTTGTTTTGCAGCAATTAAGTTTATTCCCGCTACCACTTGCATCTCAGACAGGCGAGGTATTAATTCCCGTAGATACGATCCGTACGTATCTGTCCTGTCGTCGATGCAAAAAGAGTTCGGGTATCTTGCTAGTCTACCGAATACTAGTTCGTAGGGCGTAATGTTAGTCGCTTCGTGCACCGACATATTATACGAGAACATTGCGAACGGTACCAACCGATCCCAATCGTCGTATTCGCCTAAATAATGTTTTATGTATTCGGTTAGTACTATATGACTACGCTCCAAGGCTCCATTAGTCTGCGGGTGGTAACCGGAAGTCGTTACGTGGTCGATATAGAATAATCGCCCAATTTCGCGGATAACTTTATTTATAAAACTGGTACCTTTATCTGTTAATATTACTCGCGGAGCTCCGTACTGCAATATAAGGCTAGTCACGAGGACGTGAGCAATAGTCTCGGCCTTAATATCGGGTACGGGCACCGCGAGGCAGAATTTTGTTAGATTGTCCTGCATCGTGAATATGTGACTATTCCCGTCGGGAGTCGTGGGGAGCGGTCCTACTGTGTCAAGAGATACTTTCGCAAAAGGCTCTATCGGTGTGTCGGTAATTACCATTGGTTCACGCGTTCTTGCTCGTATTAATTTCTTTTCCTGGCATTCCGCACAAGTTCTAATGAAGTTCTGGATCTCGTTTTTCATTCCCGGCCAATAAAATCTCTCTCTTATTCTTCGATAGGTTTTCGTAACGCCTTTATGCCCTCCCACAACACCTGCATGCAGTTCTTTAATAATCTCCGCCCGCATCGATTCCGGGGGAATTGATACCTTTTCCGTGAAAAGGGTTATGGTGATACCAGTATGTTCAAATACCTCACTAATTTCCTGTATGAACGTTTCGCGAGTCAAACTGTCTGTCATATTTCCCTCCAGCGATATACCGCAAGCGCTTGCCCCGTAGTTTGATAATGTTTTACGAAGGCTCCGCAGTCCAGTCACACTGTCCGTAGTACTAGGTGTATTAAAAAAACGGTCGGTCAGCACAATACTAAAAATTCGGTGCTGTCCGTATTGTGTTACCAGTATGTTTCCTTTCTTTGGCCTTGCAAGTTTCATGTCTTTTACCGAAATCATACGCAATTCTACGAGTAGCCGCGAGTAGTAAGAGTAAGCCGCTTCTGGACCCGAGGCGAGAGTAAGCCGATTCTGGACCAGTAATTCTGGACCAGTAGCCGATTCTGGACCAGTGTAGTCGATTCTGCTGGACCGCAGTCATTCGGTCTTGCGTGTTTGCGTGTATTTTTTATTTTTTTATCGAAGTTTGCGGTTAGTGTCTTAATCACAGGTTGAAGTTTGCGGTTTGTCTTATCGGAGAGGTGAAGTTTGCGGTTTGTCTTAATCAGGTGGAAGTTTGCGCGGTCGGCGGTTAAAATCGGAAGAACGTTGGAAAGTGAAGAAGGCGAGCCGTTCGATTCCACAGCGGTAGCGGTCAAGGTTAAAAGTCGGCGGTTGGGCGATATCGAGTCGGTCGCTGCTGATATCGGGGGGCCTTGCCTTATTTTTTCTGTTAGGTCGAAAGTTTGTGGTTTACACGGAAGTTAGAGAGTAGGAGGAGAAGGGGTTGGACAGGAACAATACGAAACGAACGATAAGCGATTACACGATACTCGAGCGAGCGTGTGGGCAACGATATCGAGAGCGGAGGACGATAAGCGCCATCGACACGCGGCGTTGTACTACGAAATGTAGACAGAGGTAGTAGTAGGCGTTGTACTACGAAATGCCGTGCGGGGGGTTGGAAGTAGACCGGTAGGAGAAGGTTGCAGAGGAATGATACGATAAGCGATTACGCGGTACTCGAGCGTGTGTGGGCAACAACGATATCGAGAGCGGAGGACGATTGTACTACGGAGGAGGAGGTTGGGTGGGAGCAAGGTGTACGGGCAGTGAGGAGGGGGTCCGGCGTCATCTTGGAGCAGCGGACGCGTTGCAGGTCGGGGGTGGGAGGGAGGGGAGAGGGTCCCGGGGAAAGGGCGCTAGGCGCTAGCTAATATTCGCACGTTAAACGTAGCACATCGGTTAATACTCTTCGTAGCATCAGCAGACTAGGAAGCAGAGAAGTGCAGTTCTTTGTTATTATCTTTAGGTGAATTTACATTATACAATGTCGATACTGTCTACGAACATTTGAGCTGCGAAACGATAAAGTCGGGTGCGCGCGCGATGGAATACGGTAGTAAATGATCGTAATAATGTAAATATCAATGCCAGTATTATTTATTTATATCTATTGTTTTTAAAATAAAGTTAAAAATACAATTTAAATATGTTCTTACGATACAAAGAATTAATATGAGAAATATAATCCTGCGTTTCTTGTTCCGATTGCAAATCTGATATGGATTCCTGCCAGTCTTGTTCCGATAGCAAATCCGGTATGGATTCTACGGGCGATGGCGAGGAAGAGGCATAAGTAGCTCCTTTTTCACTGTTGTTCTCTGTATCGCTTTCCTCGTTACCGTCAGAACTAAAACTCGCGCAATATGATATTGCCGAACAATCCTCAGAGTCCTGATGCAACATCGGTGCGCTGCAAAGACTTAAATTAAATATTTTTGCTAAAGCGAACAAAGTCTGTGAAGCTGTGTACTTACTTCAAATGTAATTGCAAGATTTCCCTGTGTTCTTTGTCATACATATAAATATCATTATTTAACTTAATAGCTAACATTTCCTCAAATCCGTAGTCGTCTATAAACGATAGAATATCTTCAATAATCTCTAATATTTCCATATAAAGCCATGTAGACGGTGATTTTATAAATTTGTCGTTTATCTCCATCATGAACTCGAATTTTGAAACACTGAAAAAGAATAAAACTGAGTATACGTGGAAAGTTGTAAATATGAAAAGAAGAATAAGAGTATTTATTATTTACTTACCATTTTGACGCTATCGTATCGGTCTCCTCCATCACCGGTATCATTATTTTAAATAATTTATTGAATATATAAAAAGTTGTATTTACTTTTATCATTAGAAATTTATGTAAATCTCTTTCAATAATAAATTTTAAAATATCTTTAATCTTTGTATCATTATTTATAAATTTCCAATGATTTGGACACTCAATCTCACAGTTTTCACTAATTGATAGGAGATATTTGAAATTACAATTCTCCATGTTTAATTTCACTATGACGTTGAGACCACCGATCGTCCTTTGTTCACGTCTGAGCGTGCTATAAGGTACTGTTTATGATAGCGGGTGTAGTTTATATGCATTGGGTGTTAGATATTAATGTACAATAAGAGGGGGTAATTCTATCGTAGTAGAGGAGTCACATTTATTTTAGCTTACGCACAATACTAGATAATGGGTTATATTCTACTATGCGATCATGTAAAATAAGACAATAAGCACATGTATTGGGGGGGATATTATTAGCACATTCAAATTCAATTTTTACATCTACCGTACCTGTTTTGACCGTTTCGTTTTGGTGCGAACAATCAATTACTACTATTGGACCTATTGTGTCAATGAAAGAGTCCATGCTCAGTAATGTTGCACATTCAGATAAATCTGATAAGTTATAATATGATTTTTTAAATCTAGCGTACATATCATATAAGATTGTAGCTTGATTGTCACCAAAATTTAAATTGAGCCTATCATAGGGATAAAAGTCGGAGTTTAAGTGAAGCTTAATATCCCGTGGAAAGCAATGATCAAATTTCGTACAGGCTTTCTTGAAATCATTTTTTCTATTAGTTTGAAACGCAAATATGATGTAGCGAGGCTTTTCTAGCTGAGTTGAGGCTTTAACAGCCCACGTATGATTTTGTGTTTCGGGTAATAAGGGATATTCGTGTAACTCCCAATAACGAAAGCCCATTGAAATTGGTCTATCATGTTGTAGAAGGCGTAAAAATTGTAATTTAGTACTTACGTCTAACGTAATGTGTTTCATCATCCATTGTATTTTTGTTAATTCAATTTTTGGTACCACGACAAATTCATGTTCGGATACTATTGCATTTTTATCATCTTTTGCTCTAATTAAAATTAATTCATGCCTTCCATATGTAATCACGCGTTTATAATCTTCAAAGAATCCTAAAATTATATTCAACGGTACGCAAAAACTGAACGAATTGACAGATTCGTTTAGCGGTTTCCATTTTCCATAATTCCAATCGGCTTTAGCTAGTTCCCTACTTTTAGAATCTCCGAGTGAAATATAATTCTTTAATGTAGTAGTAATGCCCACATTTTTACAACGGTCTATCTCAATTCCATTAAGCTCATATCGTATTTCAGTAAATAGGAAAGCAATTGCATTGTTTTCTAAGCGGCTAGTTTTATTTGCATCGTTATTATATTTTATGCTACACCGTCCCTCAATTAATAAGTAACTTTCACATGGTAATACAATTAAATCTTGCTGCTGTATCGGAATTCTTATTTCATCGTTAAAACTTAGAGAAGAATTAACGTAGGGATTATAAGCATGAAACTCGTAGCCACTAATTCGATTATCAATAACAGGAGAATCATGAATATTAAGCGGGTCGCTCATATTATTTAGATATTACCGTAAAGCCTAGCGATTCTAAAAATTTCTTATTTGTCGAACTTAACATCTTTATTTTCGACGTTGACGCCGATGTAACACTCTTTCGCGAATGAGATGGGTTTCGGTGGAAGTGTATCGCTCTACTGACACGTTTCTTAATCGGTGCTCTTAATTTACATACTTTTTCCACGCTATTAGCCCTCCTATCATTATTGTTATAAATTATCATTTTTTCTAATATGTAATCTTATTGTCACTTCTTCGTCTCCGAAATCAACTAAATCTCCGCTTTGATCTACTACTCGTAAATTTATACGGTCTATAACTCTTACGATGATTGGAAGATAAATGACGTTTGACGGCGTTTCCGATATTTTATATCCTGGCTCAACGTTTGGGAAAAATTCATGAATTGTGTGCACAATTTTCCCGTTACTATATGCACCGGCAGTAATACTACAGTCAATACGAATTATATTCACTTTAATAATTTTTACTGTAATATCCGATTCATACCATTTTTCAGGTTCAAGTATTCTCTTGTTTGAAAATCCTAATATACTTCCAATACTGTTTGGTTTACCGAAGTCAATAGAATACTTACATTTGATTTCACTTTTTAACGTACTATTATTTGCACGTAATATGAAGATATTATCTGGATCCTCGCTTACCTCTTTACGAATATTGTCTTGAATATAGGTATTAATACTTGATAGTTCGTAGGAACCTTTTGGTATAACGATTTCCTTATTACCGTCGTAATAAAATTTATTATTTGATTCATCGATATTAGGAATAGCGTGAAATGTTTCGGCTATCAAGTCTGAAGACGTGCCACTTAAACATACAGTAAACGACATTTTTAGATGTTACGTTTAAGAAATTCAAAGCATAACTGACCACAATTAGTCATGTCGTATGATTGATAACTGCTGTAATTATAAGAAACTGCTGCTAGGTTTTTTTTATTAAAATAATTTATTAGTTCTAACGGTGGCCTTAAATTACCGAACGAATCAAAATATTTAACATTGTTTCCTTTTTTAATATATGCCACCCAGTGTGTTCCTTTTCCTTCATTATTATCCAAACTTTCTATTCCACATTCATTTCTTCTTATCGTTATAGGTAGTTTATTTCGCATAAAAACCCCTCTAAAATATGGAATACTTTTGCATGCTTTTTCTAATTTTATATTAGTGGTTACTCCAGTTGCGACTAATGTATTCGAATTATTATTTTTTTTTTCCGGCCTTTCTTCGTTTTCTAATACCGCGACCGCTTATACGTTTATACGGAGATAAATAGAGTCCGCGACCCTCTAAAGTTGCATTGTGTCTTTTCAATTCTTCTAACTGCTTTTGCTGAGCTTTAGACCTAATTATTGCGGATGCAATATTAGCAGCACCTCCCGCTAGCGAACCCAAGACACCGAGAAGTGGCAATAGCGGTATAAATCCGCCTCGTTTAGCAATACGTATCTTTCTTTTTCTATTTTTCTTTTTATTCGTGCCCATACCCATTTTTCATTTTGCATTCATAAGACCCCAAGTAACAGTAGCGGCAATACGATGGCCAAGTTTAGTATCTTGCGCTGTAGCAATTTGTTTAGCAGCCGCTGCTAAAGATTTATCTGCCTTATGTCGCTCCTCGATATCTTTACTATTAGAATAGGCGATGTCGTGTTCGCGACAAGCTGAATCTAATTAGTTTATACCTTTTTGTCCTAATGATAATCTTTTGTTTAAATGCGTACCAGGTCCGCAAATCTGATACCCCGGAATATGTAATTCGAACGGAAGTGCATTGATTGCAGAGTTTAATATACCACCCCCCTTAGTATGACTGCTATTCACTCTTTTTTTTCTATTTGCATACGCTATCATTACACTTACACTTCACCATCTTCTGAGATAATAAAGCTAATAAATGATTAATCGCCTATTTATATGCTTTTGCTGTAAGCGAATATTCGTAGTTATTCTTTTAGTCTCTACGGGTAATATTATCATGTGTTTCGTTAAGCAGCCGTTGTCAATTTGTAATAATTTTGTGTGTGAAAAAATGTTACTTGAAGAAAATCGTAATGATAATTATCGACGTCATAGTAAGATACTCCCCAATACTATTCGCTGTATGATATGCGTGACCATCTAATTGTGGAAAAACCAATATAATAGTTAATTTAATTGAAAGCCCTAATGGAGTGCGCTTTGAAAATATTTATGTGTATTCGAAATCACTACAACAAGTAAAATATCGTTATCTCGAAAGAATTTTATCAGCAGTACCAGACATCGGCTATTATACATTTTCAAATAATAGCGAGATTATTCCGATTTCTGAAGCTTTGCCTAATTCTATCTTTATATTCGATGATGTAGCCTGTGATAAACAGCAAACTATAAGGGAGTATTTTTCAATGGGCAGACATTCTAATATCGATAGTTTTTATTTATGTCAAACTTATGCAAAAATACCTTGCATCTTATAAGAGATAATACGAATTTATTAGTAATTTTTCAGCAAGATAATACAAATTTACGCCATATTTATAATGAACATATTAATACGGATATGAGCTATGAAGATTTTCTGGCATTATGTAGAAATTGCTGGGAGAAAAAGTATGGATTTTTAGTAATTGATAAGGATAGTAATATTCAAAATGGAAGGTATCGAAAAGAATTTGACCAGTTTGCTATTATATAAATCAGTATACTGCTAATATTCAGTCATTATACATCCACGGAAGGAGTGAGAAGTGAGATGGGTGGTACGCGAGAAAATAAGAAACGCCGGCAAATTTTAAAACATATCGTGAAAACAAGTGATATAATTCGAAAAAAATATAAAGATTTGAAACTTGGTAAAATAGAGTCTGAGGAATATTTAAAAGAAACATATAAACCGATAACTAAACCTCTACAAAAATTACTAGAGAAAAATATAATTACAAATATCAATAATGAAAATGAAAAGAAAAAATTTGAAATTGAAAAAGATATTGAAAGTGATATTGAAGATATTGAAGATAATGAAGGTGATGTTTTTGAAGATGAAGGTAGTGGAGGAGTTGAAGACTTGAGTAAGAAAAAAAACAAAGGAAATGGTTAATCCGTCATTGAGTGAAACGCATTATAGTTATTCGCCGTCTAGTGCCGTTATTAGGAGTACTAAAACTAAAAATGATAATATAAAATTTAAGGCAATGCCACAAATAGGTAGGAGAAGGACATTTGCTGAAGCGTCAACTCCTATATCTCCTATACCATTATCGATAGAAAGACCAAATGTTGAAGAACCTCCACCCTTAGAAAAATCACATGCGGAATCCTCTATTAGTGAAATATTACAAAATCCGCCTAAAGATGTTAGAAATTTAATGCAGGAGAACTTAGGCCCATTATCACGAAAATATATTAGCTTATTTTTCAGTACAGATTTTGACAAAGAAATTGATCATGTTTACGGCATATATTTTAAAGATGACAATTTAATATTAGGTGACAGCATATTTAAGGTGGATGAAAATGATAATATTATTATTAAGAAACCTAGATACGGCGGAACCCCTGGAATTTTCGAATTAATTTTCAAGAAAATTCCCAATTCAAAATTATATAATAATACAGATTTAATTAAGTATAAAACTATTTTATTAAAAACAAATGCCTTCCGTAGAGATTACCAATCATCACAACAGATTATGGGCAGTAAAGGATTTAAATATAAAAAAATAATTGCTCCATTACTAGCACCACATTTAGCTATAGCTACAGCCGCGGAAAGAGCTAAAACAAAATCTAATAAATTTAAAGTTGGAGCAGGAAATAAATTTGCAATGAAAAAATATATACCGAATAATATGTTAGTTACGAATGAACCAGTGAATTATGTTCACTGGGACAATCCTAATGAGCTTATTGACCGTTTACGGCTTTTAATATCATCAAAAAAAGTTAGACATACAGGACATGATAATGAAATTATGTCAATAGTGGAGGAACTTTGCGAAGCCAATATTATTATATAATATTTGTGTATGCCTAAATTATATTTAGTCTTATAATGTTCATTAACAAGTTTAGTGGTAAGGGCATAGAAGATGCTAATGATCGGTTACAAAATTCTAATATGAAAAGGAAAGGTATTTTTCTTCATTTCAACGTTAATGAGGGCGGCTATGATGCAAAAAATAGAAAAATTATACGATTAGCAAATCCTGGAAACTCTACAGACGCTGCGAACAAATACTATGTAGATAAACGTATATTAAGTAACGATAGGGCGCTTCGAGGCAGTCTCAACGAAAAAATTGATAAGTGTGCATCGCAAAGCGAAGCTAATTACGATAAATTAAAGAGAATAAATGCCGTATTAAATCTTTATGGCGCAAATTTCAATAAACTTGATGAAGTGACATCTACGTTAACAGAAAAAATTATAAAGTTAGAAGTAAATGGAAAAGAAAATAATAAATTGCTGCAAAATGTTATAGAAGATTTCCTCGCGCAACAGCAAAAAATAGAGTCTGATGAAAAAAACCTTAATGAAAAATTGAATACAATTTCTAAAAATATTGAAGAAATTAATTATAATATTACTTCAGCAAAAAATAGTATTAGTCATCATGAATATTTTATAAGCAATCTTACGGAATCGGCTACGACAAAGGATGCAGTAGAGAATTTGACCACGGCACTGGAAAAAGATATAGTGAATCTACAATCTCTTTTTGATGAGCAGATAAATGGGGTAAAACAAAATTTACACGATAAAGAAAACGACATAGCTAATATTCGTAAAGAATTTGTGACACAAAATACGCTAAAAACTTCAATTGACGAGCTGCGGAAGTATGTGAATGATAATAAGGAGAATTTAAGAAACACTCAAATTGCAATTATAGAAATTATAAATAGTACACAAGCACATGATAATGTTGTAGAAACCTAAAATCATGAAATTAATTAAAGAACAAGAGCAGTTAGTAAAAGAATTGCATACACCTGTGAGAAAGAATTTTGTAAGAAGACGTGTTATAATTAAAGGATATGATGATTTATGGCAAGCTGATTTAGTAGATATGAAAGCATATACGCGATTTAATTCGGGATTTCAATATATTCTCACAGTTATCGACACATTTTCTAAATATGGCTGGGCTCGTCCGTTGAAAACGGAACAAGGTAAAGATGTGGTAAAGGCTTTCTCAAATATATTCGAGGAGCGTAAACCTAAAAATTTGCAAACGGATGATGGGAAAGAATTTTTTAATAAAGATTTTAAGAATTTAATGGATAAACATGAAATAAATCATTATTCTACATATAGTGTTATGAAGGCATCGATAGTAGAGCGTTGGAATAGAACGTTAAAAAATAATATGTGGAAATTATTCTCGTTAAACGGAAGCTATAAATGGACGCATATGTTAAATAAACTTGTATACGATTACAATATGCGTAAACATAGAACAATCAAAATGAGACCTGCAGATGTGGCAAATAAAAATGCTAGCACGCTTCTTTCTTCAGTTTATAGTAATATAAAGATCGTTAAACCGGGCAAATATCGAGTTGGAGATTTTGTACGTATTAGTAAATACAAGCATTTGTTTGAGAAAGGATATACGCCTAATTGGACGACTGAAATTTTTAAAGTTACTTCTGTGCAACAAACTTATCCTGTCACATATTTAATTCAAGATTTACGAGGAAATGACATTAAAGGCGGTTTCTATGAATATGAATTATTAAAAGCTAAGCATAGCGATATTTATTTAGTTGAAAAAGTTATTCGTTGAAAGCAAAATAAAGTATATGTTAAATGGTTGGGATTAGATAAATCACATAATTCATGGATTGATATAAATTTAAAATAAATTTATTTTTAATTGTGTACTTAATTACAAATTGATAATAAAATATAAAAATTCATTATATTCACAATCAGTGCATATCAATGTACATTATTATTTAAGAAGATTTATTAGTTACGTTATGACAGTACCAATTTCTAAAAACTTGTACTTCAAGTAAAGGACAATGCGGAATTTTATTATTCCAATTTCTCTCTTTTACATGCATTTTACACATTATAGTGTTGATGTTCACTTTATTATACAGTTTATTAGAAACTAGAACATCAAATTTAGGACATGCCAGTTCCTCTAAATTTATATTTCGGATTCCAAGTTCGTTCAATAATTTCTTTTCATAAGTTCCACCTTTATATGCAACAATTGGACTGTCATATTTTGAGATAAAATCTTGGACTATATAGGGCAAGTCCTCTTGTTCAAAATTTTCATATCCGTAATCTTTGAATAAAATTCCGTGAACGTTGTTGTATACATAACGCGCGCTTCGCTGATCTTCAACACTTAAATCGCTAAAGTTTTTATTCAAAAATAGGTATTCACGTAATATATTTTCATTTATAGATATTATCGCAATTTCTTTGCATAAAAACGTATGTCGATTAATTGTAAATCCATCCATATCGATGAAATGCGTTATTTTTTCATAATCGGCTGTAGCCTGAAAAGAATATTAATTTAAGCAAATTAGAGTATTGAAAATAAAAATTTGTTTTACTTATATTCGAACTACATACCATAATTATATTTTTAAATTTTCACTTCACTTACAAAACTGTAACTTTTCAATTTCACTTTAATGCAAATGTTGCACAAACTTTAGTCGACCGAAGTTTCTTTCAAAAAGATTCGTCTCGTACTGAAGTTCCTATTTGCGCTGTAGGTATTAAATGTGTGGAAAATCAGAAATTGAGCGTGAGCATAATTGTTGAAGGGAGTAGGGGAATGAAGAAAAGTGACGTATGCTGGAAGTTTGGGTGGAAGAGTATGGGGTGCATAAATAGCGCTACTTCGCAATACGCTCAGTTTAGTCGTTGAATAGCGCAAGTGCATTAACAGTTCAGTAGATATTTGCAGTGAACATGTGCGAAAATACGTTCAGTTTGCTGAATAGTGTCGGTATTATAAGCAAGTTGCCAGTGAACCCGGTAGCAGGCTTGGAAATTAATAAATCATATTTAATAAGCGGAATGAGAAAAATGAAGACCCGCTTTGGAGATAGAGTTATGTTTGATTTAAATGATACATTCTCTATTTTTCTGCCATTACGTATAAGTAATATTTTATTAGAAAAAAGCAAGCATTACCAAGTTATAGAGAACTGCCTTACAAGCGGTAAACCAGTTCATCTAATATACCTTGGTGGAAAATATAATGAAATGAAATTCTCTACTGATGATAATGATGATGATGATGATGTAAAAGAAGAAGAACATGTAGAGAGTGAGAAGGAAAATATGAAAAATGAGAGCGAAAAAGATTCGTCAAAACGTAAGCGCAAAAATGGAAACGAGATGTCAAAAGATGAAAAGAATAAAAAAAAGCAGCATCATAATCAAAAACAGGTTTGTAGACATACATCAAGTATGTATATAATTATAAATGATTTTAGTAATAAAACTATATAAAATAATAATTTCATTACAGATAAAACAAACTGTTTCATTCAACAACTTCTACTACTTATATATAATCGACGATACGTATCCTGAAGAATACCGATGTGCGCGTAAAGGATTCTGGCATATCGACTCCGCATATTTTAAAGCACGGGTTAAAAAAATGGATGATTTGCTTCAAGATATTATGAATTTGAAATTTACAAAATATATAAATAATGAAAATAATGTTTAAAATTTCTAATGTATTTAGCCATCTATATAAAATTAATAAAAAATGAGTTCATTATAAACTAGTACATATTTTTCTTTCACATCAGTCTTTCGTCCTACCGTGACACGTGAGCACCTCAATTCTAATCATGGCGAAATTAATTATATTTATAATTCACACTGCGATACTTCTTCAACTTTTTCCTTCTCTCTTATCTATCAAGACCAATTTGCGAGTGCCTTCTACGCATCCGATGAATAAACGTTCAACAATTAATTATCTTCAATATTACGGCTATATGAACACTAACGATTCAAAATCACAAACTATTGATAATGATAAATTGGCAGATGCAATACGAATTTTTCAACAATATTGGAATCTTAAAGTCGATGGGACTCTAAATGCTGAAACGAAAAAGTTGATGGAGGCAAAGCGTTGCGGAGTAAGTGATCATGTCAGCGATTACACACTTCATTCTTATAAATGGAACAAAAAAACATTGCGTTGGTATTTCCATGTCGGAACAACAGATCAAATTAACATTGCAAAAAAAGCATTTTCTTTGTGGCAAAAGCCATCTCGGTTAACCTTTACTCAAGTACAAAGTAAAACTGAAGCGGATATAATTATATCATTTGAAAATACAATGCATTACAGTGTTAATTCACCGCAACAAGTTTGTTCACCGCCATTCTCTAATCAAACATTAGCACATGCAGATATGCCGAATGAAAGTAATAATGTCAGAGAAATTCATATATCTAAATCGTGGAAATGGATGATAGGCGAGGGGCCGATAAACGATGAGTCATTCAGTTTATACGAAACATTAACACACGAAATTGGTCACAGTCTAGGTATACTACATTCGTCAAATATGAATTCAATAATGTCGCCGTTTTATCATTATGAAAATCATACAGATTATATTAAACTTGAGGAAGATGATATATTAGCTATACGAAATTTATATAATGTTAATGCTGAGAATGAGTCTGAGGACGAATTCGGCGAAGATGCAAATGGTAATGCTTCTCCTGATACGTCACCAGATGCACCAATATTAGTTCCACCAAAATTAGTCGATTTATGTTCAGCTCCAGCAGATGATTTAAAATTTTTCATTTTTAAAGCACGATTGTATATATTCTATAAAATTTGGGTATGGCCATTTAATTTAAACGTTAAATATCGAAAGTATGAGGAGCCACAGTTAATAAGATCGTGGTTAAAAATTTTGCCATTTAATTTTTCAGGAATTAATGCAATATATGAAAGAGTAAATGGAGAAGTTGCATTATTTTCTGATAATAATATTTATATATTCAATCCTGATACTTTCCAATTAAAAACTGGTTATCCCATGACATATCAAAAACTATTTGGCAAAGACTTTCAGTATAATGGAGTGCAATATGCTGTTTTAACAAATACCGGTAGAACATATATTTTTTATAAAGGAGTATATGTAATTGAAATTGACGAGTGTAGATATCAGCCTAGAAAGTATATTTTAATTAACGATTTATTTAAGGGAATTGGCCTATCCATATCTCCACAAAATCCATTTTCAGTATTTAAATATATAAATGGTAAACTTTATATATTACAAAACGGTAATTTTTATGAATATGACGAATTTAATTTCAATGTTGTAAGATCAGGGCCGTTCGATCTCTCCATTTTCAGTATTCAATGTATTACTGATAGTAACATTATAGCCAATTTGAGAGATATGGTAGAAAAATTAGTTCAATTTTATGGTGAATACAATAAAAATGTAAATTCAAGATTATCTTATAACGCAAATAAACGTGATATAAACGAATTTAACAAACAAGCAGAGATAAGATATCATATGATTTCATATCTATGATAAAAGCGGTGCGGTGGTAAATTAGAGAGAGGGGATAGTCGTAGCAGGACAAATATATGCAGGAAATTGTGCGTCCGTTGTATTCTAAACCGCGACCGTAAGCGGAGGCTACAAAACGGTAATGTGATTAAAGAGGTGTAAAATGAAATCTATTAATAGATTATCGGCGAAAATAGAAAAAAATGTATTAAATCAAATGCCGTTTTTGAAGAAAGAAGAGGATTTTAAAGAGTGGAAAAAGCAATATACTACATATGTAAAAAAAACGAAAATACTCCTAAATAATGAAAATATGAAAAAAGAATATAAAGTGAAACTGATGGAACAATTAAAGCGGCTGAGGAATTTAAAGTATTTCGTAAACGAACGATTACGAAGAAAAAAAGAAAATGCAGTGAATAAAAAACAACTAATGCAAAAAGAAGAAAATTTATTAAACCGAGCGTATTTAATTGAATCAGAAGCAGATAAAACCCAATGGATAAAAGATTGTGAACAGCATTTAAAATATTTGCATTCATATTTAATTAATAAAAAAGAAAAAATAAGTGTCGGTAGGAAACAACATTTACTTGCGCAAATAGCTAAACTAACTTGTACGTGTGAACAATTAAGTTTTAATTTCAATCTACATTCTGGATCTGGATTAAATGAAGAAAAACAGAAGGATAAGAATGTTACACTGAAATGGAAAGAAATTGAAAGCGGACATGCCTTCCAAAGTCGTATAATCACTGGAATTATTATAAATTTACATCATATTGATCCTTCTATATTTTTAAACGATGCTAAAGATATAGTGATAGAAAAAGTACTATCGTATGTTAAACAGCACAAATGTGTTAAAGTAAACACAATCTTCAATGGTGAATTTACGTTAAAAGACAGTTTGACCGACGAAAGTAAGAAGGAAATTAAAACCTTTGCAACAAAAAATGAGGTACTACTAAATGACAATGATTCCACCATAAAGCTTGATAATTGGTATACAAACAATGTGTGTGGGCAGATTCTTACATCGCTAGAGGAATTTCAAGAACGTGACAGTGGATGGGCATTGAGCAAAATTATCAGTTTGATTATAAATATCAATAAATGTGATTTATTGAGCGCCGGTAAAGGAAACTGTAGACTTCCATTAGCTATACGAAATAGAAAAGCAACTGTTTCTATTGATTTGGCCGATAATGAAAATGATTGCTTTGCTTGGGGAGTAACGTCAGCATTATACCCAGCATCGCATCATAGTAACCGTAAACAATCATATCCGCATTATGAAAATGTACTAAATTTAACGGGAATTACATTTCCCGTTACAACTAAACATATACCTACATTTGAAAAAAATAATAATTTGTCCATAAATTTATACCAATTAACGAATAAAGATAAATCTGAACATGAAAAATATGAAGTATTACCATTACGATTAAGTGATAAAATATCTGAAAATAAACATATAAACTTACTAATATATCAAAATGAGCAAGAAAAAGATAATATGTGCCATTATGTATGGATCAAAAATTTATCAAGGCTGATATCGTCGCAAATTCATCAACATCAACATAAATCACACATTTGCGACAGGTAATTCATCACGTTTCTATTTACAGTTGTAATAATTTAATAGTTTAATAATATGATTCTTATAATTTACAGATGTCTAAATGTTTTCCATACAACAAGGAAACTTCAAGATCATTATGAAAGATGTGTGGATCAAAATGCGTGCAAAATTGAATTGGTCAATGAAGATCAGAAATGGATTAAGTTTAAAAATTATAGAAGAGGAATCCCGCTTCCATTTATAATATATGCTGATTTTGAATGCGCTCTAATTAGTAACGAAACACATAATTTAGAAAATCATAATACTTATGCATATCAAACTCATGTTCCACACAGTATTGGCTATTACATACACTGTAATTTTGATGAATCGATGTGCAAATACGTTTCACACCGTGCGAAGGATAAAGTGGTATCTTATTTTATATCAGATTTGGAAGGTATCATTTCATCAATTTTTGCTTTTATAAAAAATAATCATACCATAATGGCTCCTTTAACTTCTGAACAATTACTAGAATTTAATACTGCTACACATTGTTTTATCTGTAAAAGTGAATTTAAAGAAGCTGATATTAGAGGCGATAATAAAGTACATGATCATTGTCACTGGTCAGGTTACTACATAGGGGCAGCACATGGAGCATGTAACCTAAATTATAAAGCTACGTATATGCTACCCATAATATTTCATAACTTAAGTAATTACGATTCACATTTTCTCATAGAAGAAATTGTTTCAATGAAATGTTTTAGCTCTCAATTTCATGTAATAGCCTCTACAATGGAAAAATATGTTTCATTCGCATGTCGGATGAAAAATAATATATTTTCTCTTGAAGTAAGATTTATCGATTCATTTAAATTTCTTAATAGCAGTTTAGAACAATTAGTATCAACACTAGATATAAATGATAAGAGAATTTTACGCAAAAACTTTCCGTCGATCGATGAAAATTTGTTTAATTTACTGACGCGCAAGGTGTTTTTCCTTATAAATATGTTGACAGCTATGAAAGACAAAATGATAATAGTCTACCTAATTACGACGAATTTCACAGTACATTGTACGGGCACAATATTGAAAGGAGCGAGTATAAACATGCACAAAACGTATGGAATAAATTTAATATCTCATCACTAGGCGAATATAGCGATTTATATTTGAAAACAGATGTTCTACTATTAGAAGATATTTTTGAAAATTTTCGAATCAAATGTATCGAATATTATGGTCTCGACCCTGCCTATTACTGTACCCTACCATCATATGCGTGGGACGTTATGCTAAAAATTACAAACATAACATTAGAATTATTAACAGATATTGATATGGTGTTATTTATTGAAAGCGGTATACGCAGAGGATTCAGTCAATGTTCGCATCGGGATGCAAAAGCTAATAATCCTTACATGGTAGCGACGTATGATTCTAATAAAGAATCTTCGTATTTAATGTATTACGATTGTTGTATCCGTTCTCCTTATAGGACTACGCTTGGGTCAGGTATAGTAATACTCGCCTGGCACTTAACCTCTCCGCCGTTTTATTCCGCCACGTGTTCTCTCGCTCGAGGCCTCACACGCAGTGTCCTGCTCGTGCCTCTCGCGCCGCCTGTCGTCACGCGCCGACGACATCGATTCTCGATCGCTCGTTCGAGTCGACGCCCATACTATACCTATACTACAACGATGTTAACAATTTATACGGTTTTGCCATGTGCGATTCGTTGCCGTACGGTAAATTTGAATGGATGGATAATGATATGATAAGTCAATTTAACATTAATTCAGCTAAAGCCGATTCTGAGATTGGATACATATTAGAGGTAGATTTAGACTATCCCTATGAAATACATGATTCGCATTCAGATTTGCCGTTCTGTCCCACTCGCGAAGTACCGCCAAACGCTAAATATGAAAAATTGTTAGCAACTTTAAATTGTAAAACAAACTATGTTATTCATTATCGAACCCTACAGCAATGCCTGCAACATGGACTTAAATTAAAGAACATTCATCGTATCTTACAGTTCAATCAATCTCCATGGATGTGTACATATATACAATTAAATGCAAAATTTCGAGCTCAATCTGAATCGGACTTTGAAAAAGATTTATTTAAGTTAATGAATAACGCAGTATTTGGAAAAACAATGGAAAATGTGCGTAATCGAGTTGATGTAAGATTATTAACATCGTGGGAAGGACGTGCCGGTATTAAGCCATTGATAGGAAGACCTAATTTTCATAGAAGAGTAATATTCAATGAAAATTTTGTCGGTGTGGAAATGAAAAAGATGAAAGTTAAAATAGATAAACCCATTTATATCGGCATGTCCATTCTAGATACTTCAAAAATATATCTCTATAAATTTCATTACGACTATATGAAGGTTCAATTTCAAGATATGTGTAAGGTATTATATACTGATACGGACAGTTTAATTTATAAATTACAATGTGATGACATATATAGCATTATGGGGCGAGATATAGCTTATTTCGATACTAGTAATTATCCAATTGACAACGTATACAATATACCTTTAGCAAATAAAAAGTTCTAGGCCTAATGAAAGATGAAAATGGAGGAAAAATTATGTGTGAATTTGTAGGATTAAGATCGAAAATGTATGCTATAAAAGTTATTGGCGAGCGCGACACGAAGAAGGCTAAAGGGATCAAAAAAGATTTTATTAAGCGAGAAATTAAATTTGATGATTATATAAATTGCCTATTTAATGATGAAATTAAAATGGCTAGACAAAACCGTATTGCGTCGAAGCTGCATCAAATTCACACAATTTCCGAAGGAAAAGTTGCATTGCATCCGTACGATGATAAAATATATATCACCGGTGATTGTATACAAACACTTGCTTGGGGACACTGTTCGATTAAAAAATAAAAAATGCTTGCAATATTTGAATACATGTATTATTTATCAATAATCTGCACCCGTTTACAATTTATTATATACAGTGCGTATCTGAGAAATTCATTACATCTCACTGTTCTTAACAAAAATAGCTTAGCATTGAAAATAAGCGAGCATGGGTTAAAATTGTGATTCAGTTTTTGCTGAAAAATGCCGTATTCAAATAGTCTTCCATCCGTCAAGCTATCCAAGGGTAATGATGCTTTAACGATTCTTTAAAACACAGCAAGTCTGTCAGTCCTAGTCTAAAAATTTAAAAAATGTATAACATTCACGATTACACTCGTTTTACCAGTTTTCTACAACTTACCGTGACATCTTATGGATCAGACGAGATACCCGCACCTCTTTATTTTCCGTATCCAAAATGTACTGTATTGCACCAGCGCGCAACACCTTGTCTCGTCTTAACTTTTGTATAACGGCATTACGTACATCAACATCGCGTAATTGTTCGCGAAATACTTCATAAAATTGTTTCACATGTGCGCGCAGCTCACTTTGATTTTCTATCCATTGTATCATGCATACGGCAAGCCAGGGGTTACAAGATTTTAGTATTTCTGTGAATAGAATGAAATACAATAGCGGCAATCTGCAAAGGTTAAAATTCAAATTTAAATACTTTCAATTGTACTATCATTCTACATTGATTTATAAATTTGTTTGTATTACTTACCTTTCTAGCTTCGTAATCAAACAACGCACCTGTGCTGTTAGTTCCTTCAAAGTTAAAATATCGAAAATATCAGACTCGTTCAATAACCCTTCCTCTCCTAATCCGTCTAATATTCCACTTTCAGGATCTATTTGAGCAACCAGTTTGTCATAAAAAAATCTGTACAATTGTCGAATATGTCCGTCAGCCGCCATCGTTACAACACTTTCAGTAATTCGCTTTCAGAAAAAGTCGCGAACACTTCTCTGCTTCCTAGTCTGCTGATGCTACGAAGAGTATTAACCGATGTGCTACGTTTAACGTGCAAATATTAGCTAGCGCCTAGCGCCCTTTCCCTGGGACCCTCCCCCCTCCCTCCCACCCCCGACCTGCAACGCGTCCGCTGCTCCAAGATGACGCCGGACCCCCTCCTCACTGCCCGTACACCTTGCTCCCACCCAACCTCCTCCTCCGTAGTACAATCGTCCTCCGCTCTCGATATCGTTGTTGCCCACACACGCTCGAGTACCGCGTAATCGCTTATCGTATCCTTCCTCTGCAACCTTCTCCTACCGGACTACTTCCAACCCCCCGCACGGCATTTCGTAGTACAACGCCTACTACTACCTCTGTCTACATTTCGTAGTACAACGCCGCGTGTCGATGGCGCTTATCGTCCTCCGCTCCGTAACCCCTTCTCCTCCTACTCTCTAACTTCCGTGTAAACCACAAACTTTCGACCTAACAGAAAAAATAAGGCAAGGCCCCCCGATATCAGCAGCGACCGACTCGATATCGCCCAACCGCCGACTTTTAACCTTGACCGCTACCGCTGTGGAATCGAACGGCTCGCCTTCTTCACCTTCCAACGTTCTTCCGATTTTAACCGCCGACCGCGCAAACTTCCACCTGATTAAGACAAACCGCAAACTTCCCCTCATTAAAAGACAAACCGCAAACTTCACCTCTCCGATAAGACAAACCGCAAACTTCAACCTGTGATTAAGACACTAACCGCAAACTTCGATAAAAAAATAAAAAATACACGCAAACACGCAAGACCGAATGACTGCGGTCCAGCAGAATCGACTACACTGGTCCAGAATCGGCTACTGGTTCACAATTACTGGTCCAGAATCGGCTTACTCTCGCCTCGGGTCCAGAAGCGGCTTACTCTTACTACTGCCGCGATATCGGGTCGGTCAATTTGCAATCAGCTGATAAGAAATGCGCTATGATTCCGCGTCGTGCTGTCAAATTATCGCGGGAATAACGTACAGGTTTCGGCTGAAATTCTTGCACATGAGGCTGGAGTTCCGGTGAAAAAGGGATATAGGTGCCCATCGGCACGTCTTCGGTGACAGGGATTCCGACTGTCGGTATCGAAGGGGGTCTATCATTATGTAGATGTTCCGGTAATATTACGCATGGTCTCGCGGGTACAGTTAGGGGCATCGGTGTCGATAGCGCGACCGGTCTCGACGTTGGTGAAGGTGTAGGTAAATGCGAGCAATCCGCAGGTCCGGCGAGTAATGCGCTGCCCCCCCCCCCCCCCCAGACGCCTCTGTTTCAGAGACCAACGTTAAAGGGCCTCCTGGTGGGCGCGCCGCGTCACCTTCAATACAGGCGGGACGGGTAGGGCCTCCCGTAGCGACATTTTCGCTAACCGCCCCGTCTGTCTCCAGATCAGCTGTTATTCCCGTCTGTTCTCCGTCTCGTATGTCGTCGGATGTGTTCGGGTCAGTTTCGGTAATTACGTTTTCCGTCGGTTCTCGCGTATTTTCCGTGCTCGTTTGTTGTTCACCTCTAGTAATTGAGTCGCCAAGTTCTTCGAAAGATCTTGATAATACGTCCCAAGTGAGTAGGTCCTCAGATTGCTCGTCATCGCTAGTGCGGTCGGGTAGGAAGTTCCGTAGCGACATTTTCGCTGTCCGACGGCCCTGCAGTACCGCGCTCACTATCACGCGACTCCGCGTCATGGGATCGTGTTTTAGGCGGCGATTTCGACTTGCGCGGTGGTCGTGGCTTTACACTGAGCATCACGCATCTGCTCTCTACGAATATTGGCGTGTCTGAGGAGTCGGATGACGATTCGCTATTATCTCCTACTGTCATCGGTATGTCGGGTTCTGGCAGGTACGGTATTCGCCCGCGCGTTCTCGTCGCTACCGCGCTTGTATCTAATGGCTCCGGTGCTCGTGGGTTTTTTCGGGGCGTGCTCGGTCCGGCTTCGGAGGCTTTCCGGTTTACTGGCAATACTTTTGACGAAACCCGGTTGCGTTCCTCTTTGTCGGATTCCGACGTGACGGTGTCAGTCTTTACCGGATTCCGCGATAATGCATCCGCGTTAGTGTTGAGTCGGCCCGGTTTATGTACAAATTCATATTCGTAGTCCCGTAATTTAAGTCGCCAACGCACCAAGCGTTGTCCCGGATCTTTAACTGAGTCTATCCATCTCAACGGCTCGTGATCGCTAACTAGCGTAATTATATGGCGAATTTGAGGGTGCGATAAGGTTGCACTCTAATTTATTAGAGACTTGTCTCGCGATTTCGGCTTGATGAACAGGTGGAAATCTATACTGCCGCGTGTTAATAGGTAAATCGTCTGTGGTAGGGATTGTATGCCTAATACAGGGTGTCGACTGCAGCTTATCGCCCGGTAGATGAAACCTCTCTGGATATTCTTCTACTAAATCTATTACGTGATTTCTTTCCTCGTCGTTAAGCTGGTTTAAACGCAAACGGGAGACTATTTCACCTACTCGGTCGTTAACTATCGGCGCGTGTGCTGTTTCTGACTCGGAATTGAAGTATTCCTGCTCTTCAGGGAAATTGTGGTATTCAAACGGTACTATATTTTGCGGTGGTATCGTTATTTCTACGTCATTTTCCAAGGTATTAATCGCAAGTACATGGCACGCGCCTCGACAAACTGAGACAGCGGCTTCCCCGATGAATACTTCATACCGTCGTGTTTAATTTCGGCAAATAACCCTCGGTCAGTTCTCTCCCTTCCTTTACATCTATTCTGATTGCTTGACGCGTTCTAGCTCGTAGGTTGTGAACGCGCGTAATGGGCAAAGGTAATTTTTCGTTATGTCGTTCGGCCTCTCCTATGAACCGCATCGGGCGTATAGGATCACTTTGTGTGACTAAAGTATTGTGCGCGAATGATATCTCTGCCTGTTCCTGCCTCAGGTATTGTTTTCCCAAAATTCCGTCGCTCCTGATGGGAAACGAGGATTGTACCACGTGGAATTTAACCGGTTGTCCGAGTAGGTGCACGATCGTGGTGCCCAATGTTTCTATTTGTTCCGTGGTAATACCCGTAACGACTATAGATTCGTGTAACGCGACAGATATATCTTCTCGCAATATTTTTAGTTTGATTACGTTGATATCAGCGCCCGTGTCAATCAAAAACGAAGCCGAATCATGGCGCAGTTCTTTAGCACACATTCGCACCTGCGGCGAATCTCGATTAGTTTCTAGGCGGCGAACTACTAAGTTCTCTCTAGAAATCTGTCTGTCCTGTTGTCGTGATAGCGCGAATCAATGAGACGACATAAAATAAAATATAATAATGAATACTTTATTAAGAATGAATATAGTTACTGGCAGAGATTCGGTGTTAAAATGTAGACTAAGACTAAACTCGCAGCGTAGAACAGGCTTCTTATATCTACGGTTTGTGAGAAGAGGGGGTTGCGTCGGTAGCCCAGAGAAAGGCGAAAACGTCCTCCACGAAGTCTCTCTTCTTGGTAAGGGCGTCTCTAGGAATTTAGGCTATCTGGACATCTGTGTACACTCAGATGTCGCCTCAGCTGCAAGTACTTCGCTATCTGTCAGTTTAAAGGGAAAGTAAAAAGGGAAAGCGGCGAAGGGCTCGGTACCTGGGCCCGCTTACACCTCCCCGGGTAGTTTAAGATTTTAGTTGGGGTACTGATCTAAACTAAAATCCATAAGCAGCATTCGTCGGTCTCGTTCTAGGTCGTTGAGCGATGAAGCGTACCTCGTCAGGTTCGTTGATTGAAAATGTTGCTTGCGTTGCAGCTGGTGCAATGTGCTGCGTGGGTGCTTTGTTGCCAAAGCTACAATTGTTATATGTACACGATACACAGCACGATCGGATGGTTCTTATAATTAGCTTAAATAGTCGTATTTTACCTAGGAAAACGATTGTCAAACCAGCAATTGCTACGTATCCTGCATATTCCAGATATTTGTAAAATCGTTCCTTCCACGTGATAACCCGTTTCTCAGATGCTAAGGTCTCAATCTGGTCGTCTATTTCCTCTAAGGTTCTACCCAAATTTTTCAAATTGTCAGGATTGATACTAACTTCGTGAATGAGTTCAAAAGGTAAGTCTTGGGATCTGAGTTTCCCGAAAGTCACGTTAAAATCCTCTTCCTTGCTCGTCAAAAGAACATTTAACTCTAAAGTTCTGGTTACGTGTGTAGCTGGTTTGAGGAAGACCTTATTAGTTGTACCGGTACAGTCTTTATCTAAGTGCAGTATGAAGCTACCTAATAATTCTATACTACGTGGCTTATTGTCGCAACATAAGATATACAAGGTTTCCTGGTTTGGAGCGGCTCCTATCCAGTCGGAATTAGTATCTAATTGAATCCACAGTGTGTTCGCTAGCTGCATGTAATGCGTTCGGCATTTTCGTGTATCTCGGCGTGTTAAGATTTCTATTAAACAAGAGTCTCTGGTGTCCGTCGAATAGTCCGGATGGTTTCTTTTTACAATCTTATATTTATTTAACGTTTTGCTCTGTGCTAATTCTAAATAATCGAAAGGCGAGAATACCATTTTCGCGGTGTCCATCAGTATTAGCACAGACGAGGTATAGAATAGACTGGACAAACAATGCATATTTTTGTCACACGGCCGAGGGACCGCCGTATAGTTAGCAGACAACTATCACCGATTTCGCTTATTTTGGTCTCAATTGTTTACGAATAGTTTACGCAAGTTTACGCAATCGATTTCAGAGTTTACGAAATCGTAGTTTGCCCGTAATTAACCATTTTTAGGTGGGTGTATAGTTAGCAGACGACTATCACCGATTTCGCTTATTTTGGTCTCAATCGTTTACGAATAGTTTACGCAAGTTTACGCAATCGATTTCAGAGTTTACGAAATCGTAGTTTGCCCGTAATTAACAATTTCGAGAATGAGGTAATGTAGATCTTGCAAGCGCCTCCAGTGGCCGAAAGCACAAGCTGACCAGATGCAGAATCTGGCGAAATAACTTTTACGTATCTCGTGTGTAACGGTCTCAGTTGTTTACGAATAGTTTTCGCAAGCTGCTGTATCGATTTCGGAGTTTACGAAATCGTATTTTGCTCGTAATTAACAATTTCAGAATAGACTAACGTGGAGCCCGCAAGCGCCGCCGTTGGCCGAGGCGAGAATCGCTCTTCGGACATAGAGTAACGAAATAATTTTGACGTATCTCATCTCTGACGGTCTCAATCATTTACGAATGGTTTTCGCAAGCCACTGTATCGATTTCGGAGTTTACGACATCGTAGTTTGCCTGTAATTAACAATTTCATAATCGGCTGTCGTGCAGCGTTGATTTGCTAGCAAGCGCCGCCGTTGGCGGAAGGAGATGCAGAAAGTGGCGAAATAACTTTGACGTATCTCGTTGTTGGGGAAATGAGTGGGAAAACGAGTGGGAAGGAAAATTTAGGAGCGGAGAGGGGAAGGGTGCGGAAATGAGTGGATCATCTGGTGGTGAGGTTAGAAAATTACACGTGTTCGCGTGTTGCGTTCGCTAGTGCCGATTTATTGTAGGTAAATCGGTGCAGCTCGTCAGCGTTATACAAAGTCTTTGTGTGTTGATTCGGACACAATTGCTATAATTAATGCCCCCCAGTGTCTTGTGTAATTGCGCGGTCGCGGATGCACGTGGTAAAAGTACGGCCACGTGCAGTGCCTGATTAGAACTTGGTGATGTACCTTAAATATTGACGTTACGGTTGTCGGCGCATCGCTTACTGTACACGGCAGCGTATCTCGTGTTGATCGGTCGGAAATGCAATAAAGATGAGAAGCTGGGATGCGGTGGAAACTGATAATACGGTGATCGAACTGGAAATCTGACTCGCGCTACAAGAGACGTGGTAGAAGTGATCACTTTTGGCGAGACGGCGCATGGCACCTGCCGCGTTTCGCGCATTCCACGCATTTCCGCTTCTCACCTGTACGCGAACCGGCGCTCGCGAATCGAGCTCGGGAAGTGCTGCCGCCAGGTGGTCGTCGGCGACAGGAAGCGCTGTCGAGCGGGTTTCTCAAACACTCGTGTATAACGGTCTCAATCGTTTACGAATAGTTTTCGCAAGTTACTGTATCGATTTCGGAGTTTACGAAATCGTAATTTGCTTGTAATTAATAATTTCGGAATCGGCTATCGATCAGCGTTGATTGGCTCGCAACCGCCGCCGTTGGCCGAGGCGAGAATCGCACTTCGGACATAGATTAACGAAATAATTTTGACATATCTCATCTCTAACGGTCTCAATTGTTTACTAATAGTTTTCGCAAGCAGCTGTATCGATTTCGCAGTTTGCGAAATCGTAGTTTGGCCGTAATTAACAATATCGGTTTCGGCTATCGTGCAGCACGCAAACGCCGCCATTGGCCAAAGGGAGAAGCTGCATGATAGCCGATTCTGAGGCCCGTATTCAAATACTGCGCTTTGGCCTTGGCTTGAGTCGGGATTACGTAAACCTGGCTCAGATGCGTAATCCGGGTTCAGATTTTTCGTGTATTCACAAACGCGGTTTAGACGTCGCGTGGAAGGGAGATCCTGGCAGTCATTGGATAATGGGCGTGGCCAAGGCGTGCCATGCGGCCAGTGCCAGCATATCGAGCTCTAAACACCATGCGTGTTGCAGTGTACGTGCTCGCCTGTGTGCGATGCTAAGGCCCTGATTGGGCCTAAGCTGCGCGCATCGCACACCGACACGCACATACCTGCGACACGAATGGTGTTCAGAGTCGATATGCTGACACTGCATGCGGCTTGCTTCGCTTGCGGGAAACTTCGGAATTATCCGATTTAGGACCACGAATGAGAGAAGAGTGTTGTATTATCATCAGACATGAGCCACAGGAACTTACTTATATAATATTCCGCATGCTGCGTAACAGTCTTGTATCAACACCATCGGCCAAATCACCCATGGGCCGCACGGAGCGCTGAGGTGTAATGCCACCAAAAAGGCGGAACATTAGAGATAGTTTTCACGGCCACCCAATTCCAATTTGAACAAGATGAGCGTTGAAATCGATGCCTTGCCGATTGATTAATTATACCAATTATCGCGAACAATCCGTCTCGGAACTGCAAGTTTCAAATTTTCCTCCTCAAAATTTACTTCTTGCTGGTTGTCCACGGCTGAACATTACCTGAACACTACTGAACAGTCGTGTGGACGCTTTTGGTAGTTTTTACAGATTTTGCATTACAACTAATAAAAAGCAGCATTTATTCACTCGCTCATGTACCGTTCTTCTTGTCTGAATCTCGGCTACCCAGACAGCAAGGAATATTGTTGGAATGTTGTATAAATATTACTTTACAATGCGAAACCTTGCAGGTGACTTCGCCGGATTATTGCAAGAATGTTGCAGCGATATTACTATGTCCGCCTCTTCGTAACTTGTGGGAATATTGCCTCAAAGTTCCAAGAATATTTATTCAATATTACACTCTCCATATGATTCTGTTTAACATTGTAAATAATTCAAGCCAATTTATGTTATAGAATATTGTTACGTCCTCCGTTTTTCGGCACCCTGCGTACACCGGGTATACCGGGGATCGGAAGACAGACGAAGTGACCGGCCTGATAAGAGATTTGACGTGTCAGCGGAGCGGCTCGCTGAGACGTCGCACGCGCCTAAATATACTCGGTGTCCTGATTCGACACTAAACCTTCGTGTATCCTCGCGTCCGACTGGTTACGGCGCGGAAAGTGTGGGCGTAGCTGGTGACTCGGAATTACACCAACCCGAGAATCTATTCGCGTCCGAATGGTTACGGCACAGGCAATGTGAGCGTCGCTGGTGACTCGGGATTACACCAACCTGAGAATCTACTCGCGTCCGAATGGTTACGGCACAGGGAATGTGGGCGTAGCTGGTGACTCGGAATTACACCAACCTGAGAATCTACTCGCGTCCGAATGGTTACGGCACAGGCAATGTGGGCGTAGCTGGTGACTCGGAATTACACCAACCCGAGAATCTACTCGCGTCCGAATGGTTACGGCACAGGCAATGTGAGCGTCGCTGGTGACTCGGGATTACACCAACCTGAGAATCTACTCGCGTCCGAATGGTTACGGCACAGACAATGTGAGCGTCGCTGGTGACTCGGGATTACACCAACCTGAGAATCTACTTGCGTCCGAATGGTTACGGCACTGGCAATGTGAGCGTCGCTGGTGACTCGGGATTACACCAACCTGAGAATCTACTTGGGTCCGAATGGTTGCGGTACAGGCAATATGGGCGTAGCTGGTGACTCGGAATTACACCAACCCGAGAATCTATTCGCGTCCGAATGGTTACGGCACAGGCAACGTGAGCGTCGCTGGGAGCTCGAGGTTACACCAACCTAAGAATTTACTCGTGTTCGTGCAGGTTACTTAGTCTATGATTTCGACATCCGAATCTTCGCAGATCTCAGTTACCACGATGGTAGACGGTACGATTTCCGGTTCTAGAGGTTCGAAGTAGACTGTGAACCGATCTTGCCCTGGGGGTAGTTCGAACGGACAAGGCTGTCCTGGAGAGGTCCAGGCCGGTGGCGCGTGTTGTCCGGGGTGCGGGTAGGTAGGCGGAAGGGAGTTCACGGATTCGCTTGCTGTTTGTCGAGATAGCTGCGACTGATGCAAGCGAGCAGCGGCGCGACGTGCCCTGACCTTTACTCCGGCCCGCCGATGTCCTCTATAGTCCTTACGCGGCAGGGGTCGCCGGGGTGTTCTCTGGTTATGGGTTTGAGTGAGAGGATAGTTGCGATCTGTGGGTATGACCACTGGGCTAGGGCCCGAACCGTGATGCGCCGAAAGTGGTTGAGGAGCCACGGTGGTAACGAGGGGGGCCAGCCGCGGGCCGACGAAACCTGTGAGCTGAAGTCGCAGCAGAAGAGTTGCTGAGGGGTTACCGGAACTCAGAGGTTCGACAGTGCCCACGGAATTTCCCGTGAGACGACACAGGCACAGGCTCGAAGGCGGCAGCACGGACCACTCGATTTATGCGCACGGCGGTTTCGGTGTCGCGGAAAGAAAAGGAGTGAGATCCCCTGTCTAATTACACTCAGAGAACACTCCGATAACCAGGTTTTACGCGGGGGTACGTGTAGTGTTGCGAGGATGGGTGTGCAATAGGTGACTCACGAGATTGTGTATATGGTGTTTATTAATTGATCGAACCCTACAATTTGGAGTAGAACGGCTCTACTTTGCTATCGCGACCGGAGAATCGGAGATCGAGTCTAGGCACAGCGTCTCGATCACGCAGGTTACTTATATTTAGCTGAATTTCGGAGGCTTCACCACGCTGGTGGCCTAGAGCGGTCCGGATTACAAAGTTTAGTTGGTTACACAAACCTGGTGTTGCCTGGCGAGTCGCAGGAACAATGGCACTGATTTTATCGTATTGATTATTCGTTTGAAGTTAACTTGATTCGATTGGATCGGCGTGACTTAACTTGATTCTATCCTTTACACTTAAAAGATACTGGAGGTGAACGCTAAGTCGGGTGTTGCGCTTCGCACCCGCGCTTGAATTCTTGAATCCGAACAACGGTGCTATTCGGAGCACTTCACGCACTGAATTGAATTGAAGTAAAATAATTCGCAAGTGAATGTCGTAGGCAAGAGCGCGCGTGTTAACACTAGTCGTAATCAGAAGAGCGCGTACAGGTGCCTCTCGTGACCAAGAGTGTCGTAGCGACCAAGAGTGTCCGAAAAGGGTCTCGTACTGCCCTATATAGACGCCGTGCTCCGCTGAGCGGTATTCGCATGCTGACACTGCATCAGCGTTATATCCTGGGAACGGCGCGACAGATGCCTTTCCCAGGACTTGGCTACACGTATTTTATCTTTTGGAATTCCTCCTCTGACAGGTTGCATTACTTGGCGGTTGTCCGGTCGCGCAGCGCGAGAATTTGGCGGAGCTTTTACTTGTATGTTTCGCTTGTTCCCTACTCGCGTCGTCTTGGCTATCGCTCGGGTGTAAGTTACCTCTACTTGTCGCGCGCGGCATGTCTTATCGCTAACGGGGGTTCGTGAGAACCGCACTTCCTTCGTAAGGTTAGATTAGAGTAAATCTTAGAACTACTGAGCGGACGGGAGACTGCGGCGAGAATGGTCGATTAGTTATTCTTGAATAAAAAGCGAAAAATTATGGCGGGTGGAGGACGTAGGACGTAACACCTCCCCCCCAAAAAAAAAAGGACTCACACGTTTACGGGCGAGTGCTTTCAATTCTCGCAAAAGTCTCCCGCACGTTTTCGTGCGGGGCGGTGTCGGGCTTGGGGTCGATTTGTCGTCGGGCGGGCTTCGGGGTGTCCTCGTAGATTGGTTGGATGGCCTGTAGTTCGATGTTCCCGGTCTTCCTTGTTGGTTTGGCTCCCCCCTTGTGCAGCAACAGATGAGCGATCGAGCTCCAAATTGCTCCGAGGAGATGGATGCTCCATCCGTACATCGAGTGCAAGGCGTACCCATGGATAAGCGTGTCGATGATCAGCTTTATCAATCGGATCAGAATGAAGATTCCAAGTATTCCTGCCGTGGCCGATCCGAAACTCATGAATCCGCCCCAGAGTCTTTCGGCGGTAGACTCCGCAATTTTCTTCAGCGATTCCTCGTCTAGTAGGCCGAGCATCGAGACAGCTCCGTGCGGGACTCCTTGTCCGGTGGCGCCTCGGGCTATTGTATGTAGGAGTGCTGGTCTTTCCGCAGGGAACATTATATGGTCTCGTAGTTCCTCAATGTCGTCCTCCGAGTAGATACCGTTGGTCGCCAACCTTCCAGGGGTGAGGTACTTCCAGGTGGGTTGCGTCAGCGGCTGGATTACCTCAGGAGCGACGTTTTCCATGGGTGCTGGAACAAATCTAAACCAGGTCCCCTCGATTTGGTACATAATCGGCAAAATACCACTGCACTCTCTCTGCATGCCGATTTTGGTCAGGATTCTGGATTTAGGTGTGAGGTAGAATGACCGGTTCCGGTGCGTCACTGGTAGTTCTGTATAGCACACTTCCGACTTCCTGATGCTCACTTCTACTGGAATGCATTTGATGATATGTGCTACCTCCCCCGCAGCTACTGCCATATATCCTGGTTTCTTCATCAAGGTGTAGGCGAATTCGTCCGGCAGGAGACTTCCCAAAGCTAGAGCGTTTTTAATTATTTGTTTCTCTAGGTTGCATTTCTGTGAGATTACATCGTTATATAGTGCGGATATCTGTGTCCTGATGTGTTTCTCGACGTATACAAATTTGGAATTCACATATGTGAAGATGTCTAAATTGTCGACAGGAATTTTGCCTCTTGTTTTGAAGGTATTGCCTTTCGTGGTCTCTAGTAGGAATAGTTTCGGGTGCTCGGTGCGTAGGAGTGTGTACCCGCACAATTGCTGCTCCGTCGTTCTCGTGAAGGCGAACGTGATATCCTGCGTGGTCAGAGAGTAAACGATCGGTGTGGCGTGGTCGTCTCCGTATGTTTTCATCGCGTAGCCTTCGTATAGCACGTCGTACTGGTCGAAGTCGCAAGTGGGGACTGGCATGGGTGCCCAGAACGTATGTCCATCGGACATGTCGACACAATATCCGTCGCTAAGTACGCAGGTGGTTCCGGATTTCAAGATAATTTTTCCCGCTGTTAGCTTCACGGCAGCTGTTCCCGTTCGGAGAGTAATCCTTGCGACTGCTTGTACCACCACGTTGTCCCAGGTCCCGTATGGGTCTGAATACTGCGTCCCTGAACAGGCTCCTCCTTCCGTGACTTTCCCTGCTAAAGTCACGCTCCGGATATCTGTAGAATTTGGTCTCAGCCCCGTTATGTACGCCGCTTGTCCTAGGGACAGACTGCCGTCTACGTGCATCCGTAGACAATTTTTATGACTGATGTCAAGCAAATACTCGTACTGTCCGTTGTGGACAATCGAGACATGCGAGTGCATTCCGCAGTAGTAGACAGTTCGTGATATCTCCACCTTACATTGGAGGATATCAGTGTGTTGATAGGTGGCCAGTTGGAGTAATTGGATATACGTCTGTGCAGAGTTGGGGGTCTTCCGTTCGACGTCGCAGTCCCCGGTATCCAGGAGGGAGATGGTAGTAGAATTGAGGTGATGTCCTCCGCAATCGAACCCAATTAATGCGCTTACGCCTGCGCATACGCTAATTACAGCTAATACGACGCGTGTATCCATATTCTGCAACCAATCAAATGTTCGAGAGTGAATGTTTAAACGTAATTTTAATCGCGGTGGTTGCAGAGGATCGCGGGACGCCGAGGTTGTGTGTATTCGCTAGGATATCTTCGGCTATTCGTTCAGTATGGGGGGATTTTTTTTTTTTTTTTTTTTTTTTGTGTACTAAAGGCTTTTTATTATTTTGCTTAGGGCAACTAGGTTACATAAACGAAAAATTCGGTACAAAATTATCCGTCTTAATCCTGGTCTATTGGCGTAGTCACATTCCCTTTTTGGGTTTTCCCGCCCCTTCTTTGTCCTTTGCTTCTCAATCCGCCAGGATTGCTCCGATTATTTTGGAGTAGCCGCCTCTTGTCCCGTATTCTGTGGCTACCTCCCCCGTCCGGCGCCATTCCGTCACACATTGGCCGCAGTGGACCGCTGGGCGTACCAAAAATGGTCTTTTCCGGCAGCGGTTGCAGTAAGGGGCCGGGGTCCCTGGTCCCACCAACATGTGAATCATTACCGCCTGCGACTCCCGGGCCTCTATTTCCGAGTGCGTGGTTGCGCACCTGGTGCACAACAGCTCCCATTTGTACTCCTTGTACGTCTCAATGATGCACCGGGCTCGGTATAACCCCCTCAAATCCGCCAGTGGGATGGCGAATTGGTATGTCATTCCTTCGTGTGCTTCCAACCGGGGTGGCTCAATTACTACCAAACCAGTTAAGCGGTAATCAGTGGCCTAAGCGAGTCACTAACGAATTTGCAATTAAACCTCGCAAATCTCATTGATCGCAACAATCGCTTCAGTGGTACGCACGAATTTCCGATCCGTTCTTAGTTTCTCCCTGACACCTACACACACCCAACCCTTGCGGTAATCTTATTTAACAACGGTATTGTTTAAACATAATTCTAATCGGCGCGGTTACAAATGATCGCGGGTTGCCGAGGTTCGCGCCGCGCGCCGATGCGCAACGCGCAGGGGTTCGCGGCACGCGGAGGTTGTGTGTGTCCGCTCTGGAGTATATATGATTTTTTTGATATTTGTTTTGTGTTTTTTTTTTTTTTTTTTTTTTTTTTTTTTTAGAGAAAAATAAAGTTTATTGTTTAGCTTATGGCATCTAGGTTTACAAGTGTATAAAGAAGGAATATTGATACAAAAAAAATGTTAGTATTTCTTAGCCTAATGTTAGTAGTCGGTTATATATGGCCCCTTTTTGGGTTTCTTTATTTCTCTTTGTGTTTTTTTTTTTTTTTTTTTTTATGCTGCGCTTATTGCGCTAATGAATTTCTTGTACCCTCGCAGTTGCCCAGCACGGGCGGCTTCCTCTCCTGATGCCGCCCACTCCTCTACACACGGCAGGCATTCCGCCGCGGGCCTTACCCAAAAGGGCTCCCGCCAGCACCGCTGGCAGTATGGGAGCCCCGTGCGCGGGCCCACCAGGATGTGGACCATCACCCTGGAGCTTTGTTGGGCCTCTGGGTCATAATGGACCCGGGCGCACCGGGGGCACAGAAGTTCCCACTCGTAGGTGTTGTATACTTCCTTTACACATCTTGCCCGGTGTAGCCCTCCGTAGTTCGCTACTGATGTGGTGAATGCGTTTGCCATTGCGTGGGTTTATGAGCTCCTACTCGATCAAGGCGCAACTGCGAAGTGATCGCTCCGGCGTTCTCAGGCGGCGTCGCCGACGCGGCTCTAGGTGCGAGGGTGCAAGCGTCAGCTTTTCGCGAATGTCATCTAACCTGCCTCCGGACACTTCGCTTATTGGGGTCAGCCGTCGTGCCGTCGCGGTGTCGCCTCCCTGTTCCCTTCTGGTATCCACACACAACCTTTGCAGTTTTCTTATCCTAGCCTACTAAGCTTAATCTTATCCTGATGCACTATTCGTGCCTTACCATTTACGTCTATTTTAACATTATTCCTAGGCAGTATATCGAGCACTATGTGAGGGCCCGTATACTGATCGTCAAATTTCCCTTTTTTGGGTTCCTTTAATAAGAATACGTGAACTCCCGGTTTGAAATTTTTGGGGTTCGCTCGCCGATTATAATAGGCGGCTGATCGGACCTTACTCGCTATCAGGTACTCGTGAGCGAGTTCTTGCGCGTCGCGAATTTTGTTAAATAGTGCCTCTAAGTATTCTGAATATGTTATATCTAGCCCATCTTCGATATGCGGCACGCTGGACGGGAGGCGCGCGAGTTTCCCGAATACTAACTCGTGCGGCGTGTGCTTGGTGCCTTCGTGCACGCTAGTATTGTATGACAGCATCGCGAGTTCTGTCCACTTATCCCAATCTTCATGGGACTCTATATATTGTTTTAGATATTCGGCAAGAACGTGATGCGATCTTTCCAAAGACCCGTTGGTTTGCGGGTGGTATGCGCTAGTTCGAAATTGTTTTATTTTAAACCGTCTCGCGATGTGTTTGAATACTGACGAACAAAATGGGGTGCCTTGGTCTGTTAGTATCGCCCGCGGTGCTCCGAACCGACAAATAAAATGTTTTGTTACAGCGTCTGCTATTGGGATTGCCCCTCCGGAGGGCAAGGGGACGGCGACAGAGTATTTTGTTAGAAGATCTTGCATTGTTAATATGTATCGGTTTCCGCGCGGGGTAGCCGGGAGCGGTCCGACTATGTCTAGCGCTATCTTATCGAAAGCAGAGCCCGGCGTGTCTGTAATCACCATGGGTTGCTTAGTCTTAACTCGTGTCAATTTCTTTAATTGACAACTCCGGCATTGTCTTATATACTCTGTGACCTCCTCTTTCATCCGTTCCCAATAATAGCGCTCGCGTATTCGGCGGTATGTTTTTGTCACCCCTTTATGCCCTCCTAGCGTAGAGGAATGGTATTCTTTTAGGATTTCTGGGCGAAGTTCTCGAGGAGGAACTGAAACCCTTGCGCTGCAGATGGTAATCTCGCGAATTCTGCCTTTTATTTTTCGGAACATTACGGTTTCAACGATCATCCAAGTCCAATAATCGCTTATTTGAGCTGTATGGGCGATACTAAGAGTTTCCAATTGTAATTCTAACACTGCGTCGAGCAGCGAAGCAGCGGCCTCATTCATGGTTGTTTCGTCGGGGCTGTCGTTAGCGCTTGCTTTAATAGGAAGTGCTATCAATTTTTTTGACTTAAAGTTGTTGACTTTCGCGCGGCCTAGGGTCAGTTCTGTGTATTCTGGGAGGAGGTTATTTTCGGCTAAGTTTTTACTACCGTCATCGCAAGGCTTTCCCTGCATGTCGATAAAAATCACGACGTTGTCTTTACGTATAGAAATCGGGTCGTCTGTGTATTGGATTTTTGTTTCGCGTTCTGTAACCTCCTGTCCCTCGTTTGGACTGTCTGAATTTACTTCTTCTTCGGAACTCATGTCCGGAATTGAGTCGTCGTCCGTCGTGTGAATTGGCGGCGAGGCGTTAGTGAGTGGTGGGGTGTCGCGTGGTCGTGAAGGGCCGGGTTTCGGGACCCATTCGGGGTCCGATGCGCGGGTAACGTTCGCGAATTCGATGGAGTGATCGGTGTCGTACGTGTCGTAAAACTCTCGGTCCGCGGCTGTCGGCGGTAGGATTTCGTCTGTCGATTCAAGGGGTGGTGGCGCCACGATTGTAACATGACCTTCGAGGTCGGTTGAACTGTCCGTCACGTCGGTAGTTCCGTATTCCCTTGTTTTCTTTGCGCGTGGTCTTGCCGTGTTTTCGGAAGAGGAGGTAAGGGGACGTGGTCGCTTGGCTTGTTCAGGAGCGTCTGGGGAGGGGATTTGTGCCTTGGGAGGCCGATTTGTGGCTCGAGTTTTACGTCTTCGCGGGGACGAGTCTTCCGCTTCTGAATCGGAAGTCGAGGAGTATAGGCGGGTTCGATGTTTGCGTGGGCGTTTCTTGAGGTGAATCGGGAGCGTGGTAATTTGTTTTTCAGTCGGTTTTTCCGGTGTACATTCGGATGACGAGGATGACGAGTCTCGTATCTCTGTTTTGAATGAGACAGTGCGTCTCTTGCGTTGAACGGGCAGGGTAGCCACGACTTCCGTTGCTGGCGTCTCCGGGGGGTTCCTAGAGAGCGCATCCGCGTTGGAATTCGTTGATCCTGATTTGTGTTCGATCTTATACTCGAATTCCCCCAATTTTAGTCTCCATTTCCAAAGTCGGGACGACGGGTCCTTGACTGAGTGGAGCCAAACTAGCGGTTTGTGGTCGGTAATGATGGTGAACTTTCGACCGTATAGATATGGCCGGAATTGCGACACGCAGTACAAGATCGCCAGACATTCTTTCTCGATGGTTGAATATCTGGATTCTGCTTCATGCAGTAGGCGCGAGGCGTATCCGATTGGGAGGTCCTTTCCGATAGGACCTTGACTGAGGACGCCCCCGATCGCGTATCCGGATGCGTCGGTTGTTAGATTAAACGGCCGCGAGAAATCTGGGTATTGCAGTATTGGCTTCGAACAAAGTGCGTCTTTGAGCACCCCTAATGCTTTGGTTTGCAAGTCTCCCCAGCTGAATGGGTTATCCTTCTTCAGAAGGTCGGTTAATGGTTTTGCTATTTTTGAAAAGTTCGGTATGAAGCGCCTGTAGTATCCTGCCAACCCGAGGAACTGTTTGATGTTTTTCGGTGTTTTGGGCGTTGGGAATTCTTTGACTGCCGTGATTTTACGCGGGTCGGGCCTGACACCATCTTCCCCGATTATATGCCCTAGGTAATTGACCTCATGCCTTAGAAATTCACATTTGTCCGGTTGTAATTTTAAATTGGCTTTTCGCAATCTCTCTGCCAAATTTCTAAATTTGTTCTCGTGCTCATGCAAGGAGCTCGCGTATAGTACGATATCGTCTAGGTACACGAATAATTCTTGCCCTTGCAAGCCTGTCAACACGTTGTCCATCAGTCTCTGGAATGTTGCGGGCGCGTTTTTCAAGCCGAAGGGCATTCTTTTAAAATGGTAGTGCCCATAAGGGGTCGAAAATGCCGTTTTCTCGGCGTCGCGGTCAGACATAGGTATCTGATGGAATCCTGAAGCCAAATCAAATACTGAAAAGTACCTTGCTCCACCGAGCTGGTCGAGGATATCGGTGATATTTGGCAGTGGGTACGCGTCGCCAATTGTTTTTTCGTTCAAGGTTCTATAATCTATTACCATACGCCACTTTTTATTTCCCTGGGAGTCCGGTTTCTTCGGGACTATCCACAGCGGTGAATTGTATGGTGATAGCGAATCTTCAATCGTCCCGTTTTTCAATAGTTCCATAACCTGTTTGCTAATTTCTTCCTTGTGGATCGGCGGAAATCTGTACTGTTTCGTACTCACTGGAACGTCATCAGTGGTATGTATCGTGTGCGACCCGAAGCTTGAGTACCCGAGCGGCTCGTCCGGCAGGTGGAATATGTCCGCGGACTCGTGTAGTAACGTTTCCACACTTCTTCCCTCTTTTTCACCTAGATGTTCTAGCCTCAATAATTTTTTCACGCGTTCGGGTCGCGAATTCCCTCCTGATTCGCTCGCGACAGCGGCGCCGATGGCTAGACAGGCACTGTTGATGTTATCCTTCGCAGTCGAATTTGCTTCGTTAATTTCGAATGGTTCTAGCACAACGGTGGGGACTACTAAGTCGAAATCTAAGTCGGTTGTATTAAAAACGGGGAGGTAAGCTCGTCCCTTGTCGTTAACGACCGCGGCGTCTCCTAAATAAATTCCATCGTCCACGTTCATTCGCGGCATATATCCCAAGCGAATTTCCGGATTCGCGATATTGACGTGGAAGGGTGCTCGACTGCGGGGGAGAATCTGGATAAGTTCCCGTTCGGCGAAGGGAACATACATCCCGTTGCATTTAATTCTTTTCTTAAAATAGTCGATTTTAACTAGGTTTTTCGTGAGAAACGCGGATCCCAGGATTCCATTTTGCGAGATGGGAAAATCTTCCGGGATGACTTGGAAATCGGCGTTCGTCCCTAGCATCTCAAGTTGTACGTTACCCAAAGTCTCAACTGCCCCTTGCGAGATACCCTGGAGGTTAAATTTCTCCTTTTCGTTAACGCGGGTATTGTTTTTCAGCGAACTCCCTTTTATGAGGTTGAGTTCCGATCCTGAATCGATCATTAACGTTGATACAGCTTTTAAATTTTTGGAGGCTAGTTGAATGCTGGGCACGTATTTTGTTTGGTCGAGCGTTACTGTGGCGATTCCGATGGTTCCTGCGACGTCGACGTGGTCGCTTCCGTTATCATCACCCGACGCCCTTGGTTCGGGGCGCTCCGCTGGGCGTTGGGATAAGTCGGAGTGCCTGGTGCGTTTCCCGGGTGGTAGCGTCCCGCTTGCCCCTCGTATCCTTGGCCTTGCTGGTAGCCCCGTTTATCGCAATCCCTTACTGTGTGCCCGGGCGTTTTACAATAATTACAAATAACTTCACCTCTCGCCACCGTTCCGGGTGGGATTCTTTCGGTGTAGGCCCCGCGGTAGGCTGGCTGGGAGTGTTGATTTTGCGATGTAAATTGACGTGGTTGGGCTTCGTTTTGGCGCGGGGGATACTGATTTCGTGGCTCAAAGCGGCGTGGTGAGTATTGGTTTCGCGGCTCGAAGCGGCGCAGTGGGAGCGGGCTCCTTGTTTCGTACCGGCGCGGGGGGTATCGGTCTTGATGCTCAAATTGACGCGCGTCCTGATACTCGAATTGCCGTTGGTCCGGGTATCCGGGTTGATTCGACCGGCGCGGGGGGTATTGGTCTCGATACTCGAATTGATCTGGTTGCTGCGGGGGGTATCGGTCTCGTGGCGCGACGCGCGGTGTTTTCGGCTCATGCCCAGGTTGCCCACGGGGCGGTGGCGCTCCAAAGCGTTCGTTCTCCATCTCGATTGCCCTGGCGATTTGGGTGCTCTTTACGAAGGCGTCGTCAAGGCTTTCGTAACCCTGTACCCGCAGTCTCAATTGGATGTCCGGCGGTAAGCCGTTTGTGAACCCTTCTAATGCGTCTACTTCTATACTTTCCCTTAACCCGATGTCGAGGGTTCCGTGGAGTGTCCGTTCTCCCTCGGTAATAACGGTTTTTAGTTCCTTTGCACGCGCCACGTAGTCCCACATGTGTTCGTGGGGACCTTTTACTAAGTTTGCCAACTCCCCGCGATATTGGCTCGTCGATTTTTTTGGCCCAAATCCGCTCTTTAATTTTTCTGTCAAATCCCTAATCGCGAACACGTCCGTATCCTCGACCGCGTGAGACGCGTGTCCGCGTAGTTTAAGTAGTATCATTTGTGTTAAACTTGTTTCCAAACGCGACGGCAGCAGGTCGCGTGCCCGCTCGCAGGCGCGGCAGAACTGGAGCACGGGCATCGAGTAACCGTCGTAAATCGGGACCATCTCCAACGCTTCCTTGATCCCTATCGCGCCGGCGGACACAGGGGATTGGGGCCTTCTAGTAGCACCCCTACGACTTCGGGTGTCGCGGATATCAGGCATTCCAGGTTCTCGCCCTGAAGTCGCCTGTGTTTCTTCTCCTAAGGGCTCCGTCGCTTCGCGAAGTAGGAGCTGCAAGGAGCTCACTATCTGCGGGAGACTGGCTTCTACGGATTTCTTCGCGGTACTGGTTTCAGCCCGCAGTTCTTGTAACGCAGCGGTCTGTTCCGCCACTTCTCGCTCTTTGGCATTTAGTTTTTCTTGCAATTGGGCTACCTCCTCATCGGTGAGGTACCGTCCCTTCGCGTGATTTTGTTCTTGCGACATTTTGTTTTCTTTCCCGAACAAATATTAACCGATCAAATCGTCAGATCCCACTTCTGACACCAAATTTTATACGTCTACTGTTACGTCCTCCGTTTTTCGGCACCCTGCGTACACCGGGTATACCGGGGATCGGAAGACAGACGAAGTGACCGGCCTGATAAGAGATTTGACGTGTCAGCGGAGCGGCTCGCTGAGACGTCGCACGCGCCTAAATATACTCGGTGTCCTGATTCGACACTAAACCTTCGTGTATCCTCGCGTCCGACTGGTTACGGCGCGGAAAGTGTGGGCGTAGCTGGTGACTCGGAATTACACCAACCCGAGAATCTATTCGCGTCCGAAAGGTTACGGCACAGGCAATGTGAGCGTCGCTGGTGACTCGGGATTACACCAACCTGAGAATCTACTCGCGTCCGAATGGTTACGGCACAGGGAATGTGGGCGTAGCTGGTGACTCGGAATTACACCAACCTGAGAATCTACTCGCGTCCGAATGGTTACGGCACAGGCAATGTGGGCGTAGCTGGTGACTCGGAATTACACCAACCCGAGAATCTACTCGCGTCCGAATGGTTACGGCACAGGCAATGTGAGCGTCGCTGGTGACTCGGGATTACACCAACCTGAGAATCTACTCGCGTCCGAATGGTTACGGCACAGACAATGTGAGCGTCGCTGGTGACTCGGGATTACACCAACCTGAGAATCTACTTGCGTCCGAATGGTTACGGCACTGGCAATGTGAGCGTCGCTGGTGACTCGGGATTACACCAACCTGAGAATCTACTTGGGTCCGAATGGTTGCGGTACAGGCAATATGGGCGTAGCTGGTGACTCGGAATTACACCAACCCGAGAATCTATTCGCGTCCGAATGGTTACGGCACAGGCAACGTGAGCGTCGCTGGGAGCTCGAGGTTACACCAACCTAAGAATTTACTCGTGTTCGTGCAGGTTACTTAGTCTATGATTTCGACATCCGAATCTTCGCAGATCTCAGTTACCACGATGGTAGACGGTACGATTTCCGGTTCTAGAGGTTCGAAGTAGACTGTGAACCGATCTTGCCCTGGGGGTAGTTCGAACGGACAAGGCTGTCCTGGAGAGGTCCAGGCCGGTGGCGCGTGTTGTCCGGGGTGCGGGTAGGTAGGCGGAAGGGAGTTCACGGATTCGCTTGCTGTTTGTCGAGATAGCTGCGACTGATGCAAGCGAGCAGCGGCGCGACGTGCCCTGACCTTTACTCCGGCCCGCCGATGTCCTCTATAGTCCTTACGCGGCAGGGGTCGCCGGGGTGTTCTCTGGTTATGGGTTTGAGTGAGAGGATAGTTGCGATCTGTGGGTATGACCACTGGGCTAGGGCCCGAACCGTGATGCGCCGAAAGTGGTTGAGGAGCCACGGTGGTAACGAGGGGGGCCAGCCGCGGGCCGACGAAACCTGTGAGCTGAAGTCGCAGCAGAAGAGTTGCTGAGGGGTTACCGGAACTCAGAGGTTCGACAGTGCCCACGGAATTTCCCGTGAGACGACACAGGCACAGGCTCGAAGGCGGCAGCACGGACCACTCGATTTATGCGCACGGCGGTTTCGGTGTCGCGGAAAGAAAAGGAGTGAGATCCCCTGTCTAATTACACTCAGAGAACACTCCGATAACCAGGTTTTACGCGGGGGTACGTGTAGTGTTGCGAGGATGGGTGTGCAATAGGTGACTCACGAGATTGTGTATATGGTGTTTATTAATTGATCGAACCCTACAATTTGGAGTAGAACGGCTCTACTTTGCTATCGCGACCGGAGAATCGGAGATCGAGTCTAGGCACAGCGTCTCGATCACGCAGGTTACTTATATTTAGCTGAATTTCGGAGGCTTCACCACGCTGGTGGCCTAGAGCGGTCCGGATTACAAAGTTTAGTTGGTTACACAAACCTGGTGTTGCCTGGCGAGTCGCAGGAACAATGGCACTGATTTTATCGTATTGATTATTCGTTTGAAGTTAACTTGATTCGATTGGATCGGCGTGACTTAACTTGATTCTATCCTTTACACTTAAAAGATACTGGAGGTGAACGCTAAGTCGGGTGTTGCGCTTCGCACCCGCGCTTGAATTCTTGAATCCGAACAACGGTGCTATTCGGAGCACTTCACGCACTGAATTGAATTGAAGTAAAATAATTCGCAAGTGAATGTCGTAGGCAAGAGCGCGCGTGTTAACACTAGTCGTAATCAGAAGAGCGCGTACAGGTGCCTCTCGTGACCAAGAGTGTCGTAGCGACCAAGAGTGTCCGAAAAGGGTCTCGTACTGCCCTATATAGACGCCGTGCTCCGCTGAGCGGTATTCGCATGCTGACACTGCATCAGCGTTATATCCTGGGAACGGCGCGACAGATGCCTTTCCCAGGACTTGGCTACACGTATTTTATCTTTTGGAATTCCTCCTCTGACAGGTTGCATTACTTGGCGGTTGTCCGGTCGCGCAGCGCGAGAATTTGGCGGAGCTTTTACTTGTATGTTTCGCTTGTTCCCTACTCGCGTCGTCTTGGCTATCGCTCGGGTGTAAGTTACCTCTACTTGTCGCGCGCGGCATGTCTTATCGCTAACGGGGGTTCGTGAGAACCGCACTTCCTTCGTAAGGTTAGATTAGAGTAAATCTTAGAACTACTGAGCGGACGGGAGACTGCGGCGAGAATGGTCGATTAGTTATTCTTGAATAAAAAGCGAAAAATTATGGCGGGTGGAGGACGTAGGACGTAACAATATATTATTTTGATTAATCCTCAATTACCAAGTTCTACTATAAATGTAATAATAAATAATAAAAAACCTTAACTTATAAGTCTGTATTGTAATTACTATTATATTTTTGAGACTGCGACGTAACTATTGATCGAAAGGTCAATTTTGTTGTATGTTTTACACGAAAGATGTTATTAAAAAAAATTACCGATTTTTGTAAAAATGCAGAAGTTTTAAGTTTTCTTTCATAAATTTGCAAATCCTCTACACTTTGTACTACTGCAACACCCTGAATGAGCTCATCATCGCGAACAATCTGTCTATTTCGAAACTGCAGTTCTCTATGCTTCTCCTCAATTTACTTCTTGCTGATTGTCCATGGGTGAACATTACCTTAACCAACCTTAACACTGCTGATCTGCTAAACAGTCGTGTAAACGTTTGGTTATATTTTTACAGATTTGGCGCGAAAAACGGCCGTAATCCCGGCTCAAGAGGCCTTTCCAAGGCGTCTCAGGCCAGGCTTACATTTCTCGACCCCCACTCCGACCGACCTCTACACTTTTATGCGAGAAGCCTGTGTACCCGTGTAACAACACGGTGGGCAGAGCTTAATCGGAGTGGGGGCACGCAAATGGCATCCTGGTTTGAGAATCTGATCCAAGCCAGGTTTCTGAACCCGGATTACGCGTCTGCGCCAGGTTTACGTAATCCCGACTCAAGCCGAGGCCTAAGCGCAGTATTTGAATACGGGCCTATGACTTCTGCCGTTCGCATACGCAGAGGGCGCTCCAACTTGCCTCGTTTTCTGCTCCGTCGGTATGTCTAGACGTGTGACACGAAGGTCCATAAGATGCGGTGTCTATTCTATACCTCGTCTGTGTCAGAACTCAGAACGGTTGAGAATGGTCGAGATAAACTGACGTTGTATAGGATAAAGTCGGATAGAGATTAACCCGGTTCACAGGAGGCTGGCGACGCAACTTTGTCGCGCCGACCGATTGCCGCCACGTGTTGCGGACATGGACATAGGAATAAGGGGACGAAGCACTGATCTCTATACAATGGATGCGAGATCAGGATCTGGGGAATGAAGCCAATATGAAAGGTGGAGTCGCAAGCGGTCTTGCAGGGTACTACGTATAGTGAAGGGCCTATTATTCGGCAAAGTGGGTACCTTATAGGGTGCCGCGCTCTGAAAATTGTTCTGCAACATTTTTTTTTCTTCGGTGCGCCCCCGTTTCCTTAAGAAAAATTGCTATCTGTGGGGTTGAAACGTTTAATGCCGGCCCTTCACTCTGCTAAAGGTAAACATACCGACACCACAAACACTTCTTGGGAGACATCGAGTCATATACTTTAACATAAATATATTCATCCGTAAGTATGTGTTGTATTAGAAAGCATCCAAAATATTGTTCAAACGTGAAACGAAACGATCCTAATCCAATCAGTGATTGGCGAAGACAGGTGAGATTAGTTAATATTACAAAATTAAAATGCAGAAATGTGTCAAATCTTGGAGAGTTAAAATTTTACAATGTGAGAAATGTTGAAAATTATGTAAGCTTTGCATATTTCTGGCCATGGTTTCTTCAACGCACTGATTTGCTTTCAGACACTGTGAAAAAATTGAATGAATCACATAGGAAAAATTGGCTAAATTTTCAAACATACCATCTCAATACTGCATCCTATATCAATTTACGTGAGTACCACCACAATAGGATACATCCGCTAGATCTACAACTAAAATGTAATAGACATTTACATTAGTTCACTTTTGTATGTTATAGACTCCTGATGAGGAAACTAATTGTTTTGAAACATGTAAGGGTTGAAATATATTGATTCATTCCATTCTCAACCCAGAAGAGGGCAATCCTACATTATACATTATGTATACGATTCTTTTCCTGATTCCGCTGTTCAACTTGGTGTTGGAAACAAATGTAAAATTTTGTTGCTGCTATGGTGGGTTGGTCCCTGTTCAGGGCATTGGATTTGGTATGAAGTTTCAATGTAATAAATGTCTTCATTTTACAGGTTCATTGCCTATATTATATTATCAAGAATGACCTGAGCACTAAATTGTTCTGGCCCCATATTGGTGACTGGAAGTAACATGGACTGCAAAAGTTGTTACGTCCTCGTTTTCGGCACCCTGCGTTCACCGGGTATACCAGGGATCGAGGACAGACGGAAGGAGTGATCGCACTGAAAAGAGGGTGGTTTAATCCGTCAGTGGAGCGGCTCACTGACGTATCGAGGAATGTAAGAAGGAGGTGTCCGAATGGCTACGGCTCTGGATGTGTGGGAGTGTGTGTGGTTGTGGATTGCCGATCCCGAAGGTTTTCCCACAACCGTGAGTTCACCACGGTGGATGCCGGGGAGGGCGTCCACGCTTGTAGATGGCTCGACGATTACCGGGAGTCGACCACGGTGGATGCCTGGGAGGGCGTCCACGGCTGTAGGTGACGATCACCGGGAGTTCTACCACGGTGGATGCCTGGGAGGGCGTCCACGGCTGTAGGTAGCTCTCTGGGGCCCTGGGTAGAGGTAGAGGTGGTGGTGTTTGGTGTTAACGTGCAGGAAGGACACGGTCGTGTGAATTAAATAATGTTCAGATGGTGGAAGTGGACTGGATGTTTTATCTCGAAGTACATTTAGCTGCTTTACAGTTGCCGAATTTACATGGGACGTAGCCGAACTTGGTTGGTTGAAGAGCTTGATAACTTAGATTAACGAGTTGCCGAATCTAAACTGAAGTGACTTGGTGCCCGACTTGAGCGTGACGTTAACTATGGAGCGGAGAATTGTGACTGTCAACTGACTGACTCATGGCCCATTTAAGTAGTGGGTTTTGCTGAGGGTCGCCAGGTCCTTCGTGGAACTGGCACCCTAGCTTCCGTTTGGAAGTTGGCGTTCTCGGAACGATGTGTTGCCGCGGATCGCTAGTCGATCGTTGGGGTTAGCCTGTGAGCTGATTCGGCGTCAGCATTCTTATGTCTCTACCTACATCGCTATTGTCGTCATTATGTCATTCCTTCGCGTGGCGCGAATTACGTCCCGGATGGGCGTCAGCGTTACGTGAAGGAATTTCGGTGGCGCGGTGCGCCGGCTCTTGTTTCGTTTATGTACGACTTACATCTAATTAAATAGATACGCGGTGCGATGAGCTCGTTGCGAGAATATAGTCGTTAAAAAAGCGGGTGGAGGACGTAGGACGTAACAAGTCATGTACATTATGAGACAATTGATCTGAGGTACGTGTACATTTATATTTTTAGCTATTGACTGTCAATATAAATTTCATCAGTTCTTCACATCATTAAAACAATTTTGTGTGAACCCACTTAGCATGATGACATCTTCGGAAAATCGTAAGGACAATCAATACCGACATAACGAATATCCGGGGGAAATACACATATGCTATTCCGACATGTGGCCTGGATATTGTGAGGAAGAGGAATTCAGAGGTGAATACTACTTCGCCATACATACAGGCGAGATCACGTTAGGCAGCTTTTGAATGTGTGTCAGTTTATATGGATAGGATACGTTTTATTGATTTGACGACGCGAATAAATACCATTGTTTGTAAACCAAAATGTACTTCACATATGTCACTGATATTTGATGTATATTTAGGTGAATTATAATAGGATTAATAAATTGATTACAGTGTTATTATGAATTTACTTTAATGGAACCCTTCAAATATAATAAAAATATTGTATTACATATACTATTACTTATATATATATATACACACTATGTTATGTTACACTATTACTTTTATTTCATATAAATAATTCATTTTAAACCTGCGTTATTGTGTATAATGGCACGTAAATATAATAAAAATTACCGTATTATATATACTATTACTTGTATATATATACACACTATTTTATGATACACTATTACTTCAATTTCATATAAATAATTTATTTTAAACGTGCGTTATTGTGTATAATGTGCACGTCGCGAGTCCAATGATTTGGAAACCAACGTATATATATTCCTAGTAACCTTTGTAGTTCCCTGCAAGACCGCTTGCGACTCCACCATTCAATTGGCTACATTGAACTATAGAATACCTGGAATGTGCGCGGGTGCAGGAACAGCCGCGCCTCGCTGTTAGAGAGAGAAGAAAGATATTTTGGTATTCTGTCTCACTCTTACCACTGGACCTTTGGGACATACAGTCGATTTGCGCCGTTCGACGTAAGTTCCACAGAGATTTGACTAGATATGACCGGTTCGAAAAAGTTGCTCTCTTCTATTTAGATATTTCAGTAGGTGATGTCAGTATGTCACAGAAATTAATGTATATGATTGTCACGTCCCGATCGGCGATTTCGCGGATTTAAGGGATTTCCACGAAACGATTGCAGTCGGGAAGCGACTTTTAAATTCCTCCTTTAGTCGAGAGGCCACGGAGCGCGATCTCAGCGACTTGGGGATCCTGGCGGTGCGGTTTTATTGGTCGAGCACTATGAGTTCCGGATAGAGGCGTTCGCGCCTCTTTCGAATGTACGTTTCGAAACGCGGATCGAATCTCGGCACGGTCGCGGAATATATCGGCGCTTCTAAATTGAGCGGAATGAGTTCCCACTTCGAGGATTTATCTGTTTTTACCGAGCTCGCGGATGATTTTATAATCAACGTGGTTTTAGCGGACGGCTGTACCTTCTTTACACTGCTTACAGACGGTTGATTTTCCCTTACGTTACTCGCTGAAGGCTGTACTACCCGTATATTGGGTCTAACGGCACGACACTCGAATATACGCGGTTTTGGGGTTGGTGGCGGAGGCCTGTTAGTTTCTGAAGGAATAGCGTAGAAGTTCCTGATCAATTTACGTAGTTGGTTCTTCCGGCCGGCTCTCTTTTGTTTAGGCATTCAGGATAGTGGCGACTTTTGGTCTTATGGTGGATGTATATGCCGTCAAGCGGATCATCCTCTTGTTGGCGGGTAAATGGACAGTATGAGGTGTGGGTAAGTATGGGGTTAAGGAAATATTTGTCGTCGAGCTATCGCCCTCTCGTTGACGGAATAAAGGTAAGTATGGAGTTGAAGGAATATTTGTCGTCGAGCTATCGTCCTCTCGTTGACGGAATAATGGAAACGTAAGGTAAAGGTATATGTGAGATTGTAGGCTTTTATGTCGACGAGCTGTCGTCCTCTCGTTGACTGCCTGGATATGTGTGGTAAGGATAAGTGTGAAGTTGTAGGCATTTATGTTGTCGAGCTAACGTCCTCTCGTTGACTGCCTGGATATATGTGGTGAGGGAATGCTTAGACGTAGAGCGTTATGGAAGGCTTAATTTACTTTAAGAACGCAAGGATAGAATGATAGAAGTAATTTGTATAACAAAGGTCTATATATAGAGTTTGACTATATGATTCTTACAATATTGACTATACGATTGAACAATTTAAGGAACTAGATTCTACCTTAATAATTAGTACAGTGTTATGCGAGTGTCGAACCGGCAAGTCAGTTTGCTTACCGTGAGTTCGTTTTTGTCGAGTCTTCAGTTGTTGCTTCAGCACTTATTCTTTGATAAAATGATTTGAACTTTTGAGTTTGTGATTTAGATTTATGAATTTGGGATTTGATTGGATTGAAATGAACTGAGCTTTCACTACAGATTTCGAACAAAGGATTTTAGTACACTGTTCTTCAATTTGATGTAACTGCTTGTCTTCAAGACGACTTAATTAATCTTCAAGAAGGAATTAAGTAGACGATTGTAAGTAGAATGCACTCAAGAAAAGTAATGAACTGCTTGTCAAGTATAATAGCACTGTGATATTAAGTATAATGCATAATGCACTGATTTTCGGTTCGACCCGGCCTTAAATCTAATTACTAGGGCCCGCCGCTAAGGAAGGGGTACGGCACTTAGAGTGGGGCTCGGCGCTCGACGCAGGCGCGTTGGTGGTGGAGCGCAGTCCACTTGGAGCGCCGCGTGCGCTTTTACTTAGAACTAATGCCCTAACGCTCGATGGGTATAGACGCAAAGATATATCTACTTATGATTCGATTCTATGATATCATGGCTTAAACTAGGTGAGTGTGAACGAGTGAGGGAGAAGTTCCGTCGCTCGTCCACTTAGGCGACCTCTGGGAGTGCCCTCAAGATACTAGCCGGCTTATGGTTAAAGGCGGGTCGAGAATGGTGTCGGTAACGGCTGGCCGTCACAATGATCACAAAATAAAGCACCAACGAGATATTCCTAAAGACTGCCAGCCTTATGGGACTTTGTGTCTCCAGCAAAATTCGCTGTTCTCGGGCGCCCTCTAAAATATATTGCGGCCAGAGTAAGAAACTGATGTCGAATCACCACCGTACTGAACTATTATCATGAGATGTCACCTGTGTGTGGGCAAGTGAAGCTCTCTTTACAGACGATTTCAAGTGGAATTTTAAGTTTCAAAATAATAGAAGCAAAATTACTATTAACGGCAGAAAAGGGTGTACGAAACATAAAATGAAAGATAAAAAGTTCACTAAAATTTTAATAAATGTTTAACTATTCCACGTTAACCGTAAAAATATATGTACAACATTGGACGCGGAAATTTTGATATACAAACCTGACCATGTCTTGTTGGTCTGAATTTTGGATATATATTATTGTATGTTCAAGTGAAGTTCACGTACAGTTTCAATGCAATTTGCTCATTTGTTCCACCATTCGAAGCTGTGTGAGATACATGAAACTGACAATTGGAGAACAGGTGCCCGGAAAAATCTGCCGTATAGGTCATGATCGCTATAGGTGAGATTGAAAATAAGTAAGGCTGCCGTTACAATGGTCGCGGTTTTGGTCGATCTTCTGTAGTCCGAAACAATTTGTCAGTAGTTGCACTCAGCTACATCGACAAATACGTCGCATAGCAACAACGGTATCGCTGCGAGAGTAGGCATAGTCCATGCGTGCATCTACACATGCATATCCACTCTCAAGGTCATGCTTTCGTTTGTTTAGCGATCGACGAAAACGCACGCAACGCAACCACGCCGAAGAGAGCTACAATGAGTTTTACAAAATCAGCACTAGAATCACCGAGAGAATCAACTTCCCTCGTTTGGCTTATATCTATATATATAGTGATCAAATCTTTTCAAGACGTTTTATTTATTAGCGCAGCTGCGAATTTTGACCAATGACACGGGCTAATTGAACAGTGCCATGCGTTGACGCATTGCTATGCGACTTGTTTGAGAGGTATCAAGGGGCTGACGGCTGATGAGCATATGCTCACCTCGGGGCATTGACCCGTATAGAAAGAGTGGACATAAAAACAAATGCGAGAATGGATCTGGCCGAAAATCGGAGCAAGAGTTACCTGTCGGGAAAAGGACGGAGATTGACCCATCCGCGCTTACCCCAGAACTGTCATGAAAGTTCATTTCATATAGACATATACCGTTCTTTTCTAAGATCTAAGATATTATTTTAAAGAACATTTTGTGTTTCATTAATATATAATGACTCTATTACAAAGTGCCAGAGAAGAGATTTTCACCCCCTTGATACTTCTAGTGTTTAGTCTTCCAAATTTAATATAGTTGTTGGACGAAAAAGCGAAACATGTTTGAAACACCAGCTCTTGACCACATCGTAACTGCTCTCACCGTGCCACTGTTGCCCGTTTGTGTGCGTTTTCGTCGGTTGTCAAACAAATGAAGCATCGTCTTGTTAGTGAGTATGCATGTGTAGGTGCACGCATGGACTATGGCCACTCTCAAAACGATGCTGCTGTTAACGATGAGTGAACCCGATGTACGAGCTGTCTATGAATATTTAATTCAGACTATACAAGGATACTCTACTTGTCGCCAATTTGGTGCTAACCGTGTTATCTAAACCACCGGAGTGTACGAGTAAATCTCTACCGCAATTAAATAATAATATAAAATACCCTTTCAAACTTTACAAAATCATATTTGGCCTATGGCCCCTAACAGTCACAGTGGCTACTCGATTCGTTGCCAAAGATGTGTCAAGGAGCTTCGTTGCGAATTGTCCCGTCGCGTCGTCCTCCCGACTCGACCCAATGTCGTGACGGACAAGGAGAACCGCGACTGTCTGTCTGAGCGGGTGAGCGAGAAGTCATTGGTGTGTTGGAGATTCATTCTAGTATGGGAGAATCGGTGTAGCTTGCTTGGCCCGATCCGCGACTGTCCAGAAGTGGCTCTTTTACACCATCGGTGCCCGCGGGAGTGGGGATACGTGCAAGTGTGCGTGCCCTATCTGTGAGAGCTGCGCGCACAGTTTCTCGCCGAATCGCGCTCGGCGTGGAGAGAAGGACGGAACTATGTTCCGCACAAGGGCCCGTGACAGTGGTGCCAGATTTCGCATAAGGCATCGCACGTACCATTGCGGTCTTTCAGCCGGAAGGCAAATCGGGCACCACCGCCCTGAGCAGAGCGCGATCCAGAGGAAAGTCAATCGAGGACAGTTTGGGTTTGGGATTGATTCGTCGTACTCATCGTCGCTCGTCAACACGTTGGTTTTTTTCGTAGGTTTGCGCCCAGTCATGGTTCAATTTTTGTTCACAGAATAATTTTCTTCTTAATAATTTATCACACGGCGACAAACGACCTTCATTTACAAATATTTTAGTACTTACTACGGATAGTTTTTAATATTTTGTCAGCGGAATAGATGTGTCGCTTTGATTTATAATAGGTATGGGCAAAATATATATTTCATAAAGCTTCTGGCACTAGACGTTCTGAGGGATCGTACGTAACACGCGATTTGAACACACGACAGCGTACGTCAGGAAGAATTTGCCTGACACGACTGCATGTCGAACAAAGACGCAACGCGCGATATTGGTTGAAAGGGGACGGAGCATAGTTCTGTCCTTATGTGTCATCACGATATCTGACGTCACATACGACGTTGGTGGAAGGGAGACGCAGCATAGTTCCGTCCTTCTCTCCACGCCGAGCGCGATTCGGCGAGAAACGGTGTGCGCAGCTCTCACAGACAGGGCACGCACACTTGCGCGTATCCCCACTCCCGCGGGCACCGATGGTGTAAAAAATCTCGAACCACCATTGATTTCTCGTTCACCCGTTCAGACAGACAGTCGCGGATCGGCCCGAGCAAGCTACACCGATTCTCCAACATTAGAATAAGTCTCCGACACACTACATTTTTTTTCGTACGGCGGCGAACCGATCAATTATGAGGGCAATGTGAAACCATTGAATCGGTTTGCCCCGGCTTGCCTACGCGCCCCTGATGACGTAATGCTGAGGCCGAACATGTATTTTATTACATAAGAGCATCTGTTGGTTAATTTTCAGACTTTGAGGCGCTGAAAACAAATCTAAAATCCGTTTATCTCCGTAATCCTCAGTTTTTAGAAAGGAAAAAATTAATATTTTTTGTACGTTGAATAACATTCTGTGGGAAGTGACACACACGCCACACCAGTCCCTTGCCGTGTATCGCCGGCCCGGGCCCGAGCCTCGGCGCGCGTCCGGCGAAAATCATAAGCGTCGCGATGAGTGAAGGGGGGAGAGAGGTGACGACGCACGACTCACGAGGCAGTTAGCCACGGATGTATGTACATTGTACAAATGTATATGATTGTAGGACATACGTGCGTAAAAATAAAAAAGCGAATTTGATTTCCGATTACAAGCTTTACCCGATACCCACACATTCAGATCGTCAATTTAAAATTTAGACTATAAAAAAGAATCTAGCAACTTTTCTGAATAACATCATTGCGCACACCTATTTTTCCGAATCCTTTCCAATTTTTAGTAAAAATGACTAATCTGCCATAAATTCTAGTGTCTAATTTTACTGCATCATACAACAGGTATATTTCTTCTGAAACGATAAATAAAATAGTTGTGGAAGTCACGCACTGACAGCAGAAATTCTCCGACCGTTTTAATATATAGCGTCCTGCGCTGCGGATGTAAACTTTATTTTATATTCTTATAAAAACGACTAATTAGCAATTACATAAAAAAATCGGGTAGGCTCAAGTTCGATTGAGTTGTCAGTTGAGTAGGAGTGTAGGACTAAGACTTGCAGATTGGAGAGTAAAGTTGAGCTAGTCAAGTATGGTTTCTAAGCGTTTATTTCATGCGGGTGTGCTGCCGTGTTTAACTCATTGTCAGTCTATCTCGGCAACTGTGAGTGCAACACAACGAATTTGGTAAAGAATGTTTAAAATGTTTAGCTTAAAACAACGCAAAATGTTCTTCGTATATTCGAACAGATCTTGTCGAGAGCTTCACAGCGATACCTTGCACGGTTGTGTTCTATTGACCGTTTCCGAGACAAGCCAAGATAAACGAAGTCAAACGTGACCGAACATCCATAAATATTGCACCGTTTCCCCGGGCACTCGATATTTTCCGCAATACACTAATCGATTCTTACGCTTTCATTGGTCTATTTAAACAAGTTTTTCGTTTTATTGCAAAACATGGAGCCGCGTACCAATTTGAACTCGAATGCACATGAGGGCAGCCCGAGGCCGCATGAAAAGTTGATCCGAGGCGCAACGAACTGTTTTGATATATTAAACAGATATTGCAAAGTAGCGAAAGAAATTGATGTTATTTTTAAATCACGTGCTAATTACTCTTTAATTATGTATGCATCTGTGAAGTGTCGATTACAAAGGTGAGGGTGAAATAAAATTATAAAATAAAATCTCATTACGTTTTAAGCAGTTACACAATGGGTAATGTCAACGTTCTATGTTTGTCTATTACCTACGGTACTAGCTCCAATTACCGATGCCAACCGACGCCGCCAAGAGACCTCAGCGCCCCCTCAGAACCCATCCAGCCCCCATTTGCGGGCCGCTGTTTAACACAGGCGCTGGCAGTCTTTAAGAATATCTCGTCGGTGATTAAAGTAAAAAATATTATCAAACGCATTCAAATTACAGATGATTTTTTGTTTTAGAGGTAGTGAAGGTTAATTGTTAATACATATCGAAATTGCTTTCCTTTGGGAATTGTTCATGCTGGATGTAAAAATATAATACTTGCTCATTTTTTGTTTTTTCCAAATAGACATAGGCCGGTTGTTCCACCTCTCGGTAAATATCAGGATATCTGTCCGGTAGCTACCTAGAGGATAAGCCCTACCCAGCACTTACCGGCTACTTTTATACATGGGTTGTTCCTTCATATTTTATCCTCTCGGTAAAGTTATCCATACTTATGACGATTTACCCAGCCACCAGATGGCACATATACACTATTCTGCGTTAACGCGCATGATTTGAAAACGAAAACTTGAACCAGTGTACGATAAATGTAAAAGGAGACCGTCTTATATGATTGATTGATTGCCCATTGATTTATTATAATAAAAGAAATACTAAAATAAGGGAATTAGTTGCTAAGACGATAGTTGTTACGCTTCTTCCTTCTCCATCTTCTTCTTTGCGACTCCAACGACTACCGACGTGCTTTCTCGCTTAAAAAATAAAGTTTTTCTTACATTTTTTCTTAAACTATACTTTATTTATTGTGTTATTCCGAGTTAAATTATTTCGTTGTTTATTTTTGTTTATTTGACTTTTAAATTTGCTATCACAAACAGCCTGAACATTTATGGTAAATATTCCTTTTCTGTTTCTGAACGTTTCAGCTTCGTCTCCGCCTATCAATAAAAGCAATATGACAATAATGTACATACACTTATAATTCGTAAATATAATCAATACCTGGTGATTGTATTTTAATGTGATTGCAATCTATAGCACCAGCCACTCGAGGAAAGCGAGCGCTCTCACAAAATTGTGTTTGTATTAGCATTAAGTCGTCATTTGTAACCGGTAGCTCAATTATAATGAATTAGGGCCGCAATGCAGCTAATGCTTCGGTAACTTGGTTGATTATGCGGCACACTGTCGAATTGTGGATGCTGCCAAAATCACCAATTGCCATCTGGAACGTTCCGGAGGCATAAAAACGCAATGTCAAGAGCAATTTCAGCAATGGCGACACAGCATGATTTCTGAAAGAAAAATATATACATATATTAATCACGATTATCTTTGCATATATAGATATCGTGACCTTAATTAGCAAATCTCATAATCCGATTTTTATCGTAATATCGGATATTTGCACAATCTTTTAATAGGTTTTAAAATGTAAATTGTCAGCTAATACAGTACACAATTGTTAATTTCGGCATGCATTTTATAAAATAACCTTATAAAAGAAAGATACATTCAATATTTACCTGTCCGTCCTGCTCCTTATATTATTTTCCACAAGTGCCATAATGTTCAAGGTAGTTTGTTTGCGAAACCGAAAACGCCTTGCGAACTCGGAGTCATTATATAATTCAACAAAATTTGGACGCCGACGAACGGTATATGATACAGTTTCCGAATAACCAATACAATTTCTTGTATGCATTCCTCCTCATCGTCGTCGCCATACAACACTCGGTCATCTTGGAGATTCATTTCCATTTTTTAAACTCTAAATATTTTATTAGCGTACTTTGCGAAAACGATCTGACTCAACGAAAGCAAACTATATACTCCATATACGAATGAGATATGACTTCTACCTCCCACCTCCCACCCCTCACACAGCGTGCACTTTCTACCCCCACCACATATTTATCTATTAGTTAGCGGCTTACACGGTTGATTCGCGACCGGATAGTTTATCCTGTCGGTAGCTTCATTTACCAGGAGGATAAATTTTACCCAAAGGTGGAACAACGCAAGATAACTTTTGTCTAGTTTTTATTTGGTAACTTCGCTACCTGACAGTTTACCGAGAGGTGGAACAACCCGGCCTTAAACATGGGTTGTTCCATCATATTTTATCCTCTTGGTAGTTATCCAGACCTTTTGACGACTTGTCTAGTCAACAGATGGCACATATACACTATTCTGCGTTAACCTGCATGATTTGAAAACAAAAACTTAAACCAGTGTACGATAAACGTAATGGCCCGGACAGCAAAAAATATTGCAGGAATATTGCATGAATATTATTTCGCATTGCCTAAACCTTGCAGTGAGATTGCCGGAGTATTGCAGGAAAATTGCAGGAATATTCCTCTATCCGCTTCTTTGCAACGTTGCGGAATATTACAGAAATCTTGCGTGAAATATTGCAGGAATCTTACCTGCAATATTGAGTCAAGGTCCCTATAATATTCCTTCAACATTGCATGCTGCATATGATCATGGTTTCACTTTATGGAAATAATTGAGGGAAATTTTATATATTTTAGAATGCAAATACTATTTTTATTATACTATGAATTAAAACATACAACAAGAAATAATAATAAAACCCTAACCTATCCTTAAATTACATTTTATTTCTATTTTCACTTTGCGCGGTGTATTCTTGTTTTCGCTTGCGTCAACCACTTCGCAATTCCGTCCTCGATATCAGCTTCCCTCCATTTATTTTGGCCGACGCGACCATACAGACTTCTATAAAATAATGAATGATTATTAGGGAAAAGATTATTAATAATGTATTTATATAATATTTCAGCAATATTTGTCGGTTTCCGGGTATATATGTAAGAAACGTACTTGGAGCAAATTCGCCGTCCTTAATTTATGAAAGCATTGCTTCTGCAGGCGTCCCTTCCAGCTAAAATCGACAGCGACTTCGCCTGCAATCAGTCGGACCGTGATTGCGGATATACATGTGGACAACTTGCACGGTCCCGTGACATTTACAAGTCGACGAGTCTGAAAAATGTCATTTAATAAGTTACAATGTACATATGTCACTGCAACATTATTGCAATATTGCGTATTTTACCCTGACATTGCAATATTACTGCAATATTGGTGCAACGTTAGCAATATTGCGCAAGGTTGTAATTTTCAGGCAATATTCCCGCAATATTCCTTGCTGTCTGGGGGGGGGGGGGCCGTCTTATTGATGGTTTTCGTTATAATTCTGCCTAATAAAATATTTTTGTTAAATAAAGAAATTATTTAAAATTATTTTATTTCCTATTGTTAACCTAATCCTAACCCAGACCGTTGCTATTTCATAATTATGTCAATATTGTAAAAATATGCTTGTGTATGCATAGATTGCTTACTGTTACACAAATAAATGTTACAAATCTTCTAAGTAAATCGTCACATAGTCTTACATGAAATTGTCAATTAATTATTTGTAATTAATTGATTTGTAAAATATTTGATATGTAGGTATAACTGCCTTGCAAACTCGGAGTCGGTATATTGGTTAACATAGTTTGGACGCGGACGAACAGTATACGGTTTCCGAATAACCACTATAATTTCTTCTATGCATTCATCCTCATCGTCGTCTCCATATAACACCCGGTTATCTTAAAGATTTACTTCTACTTTTGAAAACTGAAATATTTTTAATATGTAGTTTGCGAAAACGACCTAACCCAACCAAAGCAAACTACTTACTATACGAACGAGAGATATAAGACTTCTACCTCCCACTGCGTGCACTTTCTACCCCCACCATATATTTATCTGTTAGGTAGTGGCTTACACGGTGGATTCGGCACCGTGTAATTTATCCGTCAGGTAGCTTCATTTACCAGGAGGATAAATTTTACCAAAAGGTGGAACAACGCAAGATTTACTTTTGTCTAGTTTTATCTGGTAACTTCGCTACGTGACACTTTACCCAGAGGTGGAACAGCCCGGTCTAACGGTTTCAATCGTTTACGAATAGTTTTCGCAAGCTGCTGTATCGATTTCGGAGTTTACGAAATTGTATTTTGGCCGTAATTAGCAAATTCGAGAATCGGGTAATGTAGGTCTTGCAAGCGCCGCCAGTGGCCGAAAGCAGAAGCTGACCAGATGCGGAACCTGGCGAAATAATTTTGACGTATCTCGTGTGTAACGGTGTCAATCGTTTACGAATAGTTTTCGCAAGCTGCTGTATCCATTTCGGAGTTTACGAAATCGTATTTTGGCCGTAATTAACAATATCGGGAATCGGGTAATGTAGGTCTTGCAAGCGCCTCCATTGGCCGAAAGGAGAAGCTGACCAGATGCAAACTCTAGCGAAATAATTTTGACGTATCTCGTGTGTAATGGTCTCAATCGTTTACGAATAGTTTTCGCAAGATGCTGTATCGATTTCGGAGTTTACGAAATCGTATTTTGGCCGTAATTAACAATTTCGAGAATCGGGTAATGTAGGTCTTGCAAGCGCCGCCAGTGGCCGAAAGCAGAAGCTGACCAGATGCGGAACCTGGCGTAATAATTTTGACGTATCTCGTGTGTAATGGTCTCAATCGTTTACGAATAGTTTTCGGAAGCTGCTGTATCGATTTCGGAGTTTACGAAATCGTTTTTGGCCGTAATTAACAATTTCAGAATCGGCTATCGTGCAGCGTCGATTGGCTCCCAAGCGCCGCCGTTGGCCGAAGGGAGAAGCTGCATGATAGCCGATTCTGAAATTGTAAATTTCACGACAGCAAGGAATTTTGTTGGCATGTAGCACAAATATTACTTTGCAATGCTGAACCTTGCAGGTCACATTGTCGGAGTATTGTAGGAATATTGCTGCAATATTCGTATGTCAGCCCCCTTGAAATTTGCGGGAATATTGCAGGAAGATGACACAGAATATTGCATCAAGGTCCTAAGAATATTCATTCAATATTATATCCTACATATGATTCTGTTTTACATTATGAATAATTCAAGAAAATTTGTTTTACAATATATTATTTTTATTAATGAAATATTACATTACACTAAATATAAAAGTACATATAAAATATTTACATTAAATATAACAGTAAATATAAAAACTACACTAAATATAATAGTAAATATAACAAAATCTTAACCTAGTCTCAATTCTATTTATTAAGATTTCATTTTTTGCTCAATTCTCGTTTTTGCTTGAGTGAACCACTTGCCAATGACGTCATTTACTTCCGCCTTTTTCAACTTATTATTGCCAACGGCCATTCAGGCTACTATAAAATAATAAAAGAATATTAGTGATTATTAAAAGATTATTAATAATGTATATCTGTAGGAAAATACTTTGGAATAAGTTCGCAGTCCGCAATTTTGGAAAGCTTTGCTTTTGCAAGCGGCCCTGCCAACTGAAATTTACTGCGATTCCGTCTGCAAGTACTCGGGATATTACAGCTGCTACGCACATAGTCAGCTTACCTGGGCCAACAATATTTAAGTCGACGAATCTGAAAAATTTCATGATGTTATCATGTGTACATAAAAGGCAGATCAAAACAGCAACTAATTAATATAAGTTATAATAGAAATATTGTGAAAGCAAAAGAGTATTGCAGATCAATATGAACCAATAAAATTGATAGTTATAGCGAGAGAGATGTGAATTCAACACAAAAAAACACCATGTATTGATTCCTTCATAGGCGAGAAAGAGTATTGTGGAATTAACGCAAAAACATAAAATAATGATTCTCTCGCGGACATGCACCAAACCTATCCTTATATATCCTTTACCTTTACCCATGCCCATGCCCACGCCCACGCCCATAGAAACTGTAATAGTACATTCATCTGAATAGGCATTATACTCAAATGAGCAGTGACGTGACTTCAATACTTTTGATGCTGACAACTACATGTTCAGGAAACCTCAGCTGTTGGGAGGAAATGTATTGGATGGTCATTATTATATTTTATTCCACGAAAGATATTACTTTTTACGTTGTAGAACAATAATGGTACTTTAGAAGCACATGTGATTAAAAAATAATTACCAAATTTTTCTAAAATTCAGTCTGTTCAAGTTTGGGCTCAAACGAGGCCAAATCATCCATACTTTGCACTATGGGAACCCGCTGCAATTCATTTTCGGATGTTTCGTCCTCATCAATTTCGGCATTTTTATTTTTGGGCTCCAACAAAAAATCGACTTTTGTGCGCAGATCCTTTATTTGTAAAGATATCGTAGACAGCATTTTGTAAACATATTTTGAAATCCTAAAATATGGAAAACAGAAGGTAGAAGCATTGATATGAATGGTTTATTTGTTTTATTTACCAATTTCTAAGGTGTATGGATGATGCTCCCAGTCTCCACAGGCACTGCCTTGAGCTGCAATAGTTTCAGTAGCTAAGGGACATTAGAAAAAGATGAGAAACATTTGCAATAATCATGATTATTATGAATACAATCCGATAATATGAAGCTTACCTCCATGGCTATGTAAACAGAGGTAGGGGGTTCATTCTCATCATATGCAATGAACGTCAAACCGCCAGGTGTTGATGAATCGAATAAGGGTTCAAGCATTACAGGTGTTATTAGTAGATTGGTTAATGTACTCTCCGCTCGTCTGTGAATGTGTCGTCATATGTTGATTTTTTCTTGGGTTTTTAGATATGGACTCCATACTCTCTTCTTCCGAGGATATGACCCTTTTGACCGTAGCCCTCCTTCGGTTTTGTAAGGCCGCAGCTAACTCATATTCCAAGAGCTCATCCGAATAGAAAACATCAGATGTGTCCTGTGCCTCATTTAATTTTTCTTGGGCCCATACTCAATCATCTACAAAGTTTATAATTGTTTATTATTATGACATCAACAGGTCTTCTAGGTATAAAAAATATAGACATCTATATTATATATAAACACATACACACATTATTAATAATATCCACTATACATACCTGTCGACCCAAAGCAACGCTAATAACTGCACAATCCTCTCACGAGGTTTGAGATAAAGCCTCGGAAATTATTAATTTCTCTAATTTGTTCAGCGACTTGACGTGGCCTGGCCATTTGCTTACACTTTTGTTAGCATTTAACCAACAGGTTGGAATCACTTGCAACCCATTGCTCAATTCCACGATACAATATTTTTCTTGTACTACTTGTCGATGGAAGACGTGAGATACGTCAAAAGTCAAAACTACTTGGTCAGGGTATACATCTGATCAGCTTCTCCCTTCGGCCAACGGAGGCGCTTGCGAGCAAATCAACACTGCACGATAGCCGATTCTGAAAATGTTAATTACGGGCAAATTATGATTTCGTAAACTCCGAAATCGATACAGCAGCTTGCGTAAACTATTCGTAAACGACTGAGACCATTACACACGAGATACGTCAAAGTTATTTCGCCACTTTCTGTATCTGGTCAGCTTCTCCCTTCGGGAAACGTCGGCGCTTGCGAGCAAATCAACGCTGCACGATAGCCGATTATAAAATTGTTAATTACAGGCAAACTACGATTTCGTAAACTCCGAAATCGATACAGCAGCTTGCGAAAACTATTCGTAAACGATTGAGACCGTTACACACAAGATACGTCAAAATTATTTCGCCAGAGTTTGCATCTGGTCAGGTTCTCTTTTCGGCCACTGGAGGCGCTCGCAAGATCTACATTACCCCATTCCCGAAATTGTTAATTACGGCCAAAATACGATTTCGTAAACACCGAAATTGATACAGCAGCTTGCGAAAACTATTCGTAAACGATTGAGGCCATTACACACGAGATACGTCAAAATTATTTCGCTAGAGTTTGCATCTGGTCAGCTTCTCCTTTCGGCCACTGGAGGCGCTCGCAAGATCTATATTACCCCATTCCCGAAATTGTTAATTACGGCCAAAATACGATTTCGTAAACTCCGAAATCAATACAGCAGCTTGCGAAAACTATTCGTAAACGATTGAGACCGTTACACACGAGATACGTCAACATTATTTTGCCAAGTTCCGCATCTGGTCAGCTTCTGCTTTCGGCCACTGGAGGCGCTCGCATGATCTACATTACCCCATTCCCGAAATTGTTAATTACGGCCAAAATACGATTTCGTAAACTCCGAAATTGATACAGCAGCTTGCGAAAACTATTCGTAAACGATTGAGACCGTTGCACACGAGATACGTAAAAGATATTTCGCCAGGTTCCGCATCTGGTCAGCTTCTGCTTTCGGCCACTGGCGGCGCTTGCAAGACCTACATTACCCCATTCTCGAAATTGTTAATTACGGGCAAACTACGATTTCGTAAACTCTGAAATCGATTGCGTAAACTTGCGTAAACTATCGTAAACGATTGGGACCAAAATAAGCGAAATCGGTGATAGTTGTCTGCTAACTATACGGCGGTGTTCATATCCATCTTTCGTTTTTTTCAAATGGACCGACACAGTCACAGTGTATCCTGTCGAAGGGGAAAGGCTTCTTTTCAATTGGGTGTAATTTCCCTTGATTCGGTCCGGTCTGTCGTTTGCATACTACGCAAGTAATGCAGTGATCGATGTACTTACGGACAAATCTTAGCATTTTTGGGAACCAGTATTTTTTCGCGATGCGGTCGTATGTTTTTTCAAAGCCTGCATGACAGTTTTCGTCATGGTACAGACGCAACAAACCAAGGCGGCTTCCCTTCGGGACAAAACTTCGGTAGATCACTCGGCCTGTGTCCCGGAGTGTTTTTCGACACAGTATACCGTCTCTTAGCTCGAAATCCGTAATAACAGTTTCGTTCGACTTTACCCGCTCGATCATGTTTTGCGTTTCTTCATCATTTTTCTGCGCGATTTCTAGCCAGGAGCCCTCACAAGTTACGTTTACGCGATAGTTTTTACACGGATTTCTACTTAAATAATCCACGTGCTCTACGTATTTGCCTTTCCTATATTCAAGATCTATGGAAAAGTCTTGTAGAAATATCCACCAACGAGCTACGCGTGGTAATAAATCTTTTTTGTTTTGCGTAGCCTTAATGGCATTACAGTCGGTGACAATTTTAAACTGCATACCAAGCAGATATACGCGGAAGTATTTCAGTGCGTTCACAATCGCGAGTGTCTCTAGTTCATACGAATGATAGCGCGATTCCTCTGGGCTGGTACGACGACTAAAATATGCGACCACGCGTAGTTCCTTTTCCACTCTTTGGAAGAGGATTGCACCATATCCAAAGGAACTAGCGTCGGTGTGGAGCTCCGTATCTCGCGTTGGGTCGAATATTACGAGCAAAGGGTGTGTACTCAGTTTGTCCATGATGTACGATCGCGCTTCATCCTGTTCTTTACCCCATACCCACGGCTCATTATGTTTTGTTAATTTGGTCAAGCACGCCGTTCGCACCGCGAATTCAGCTACAAACTTCCGGAAATAACTCGCTAGGCCAATAAATTGTCTTATCTGCTTCACATTGTTCGGAACTGCTGATACTACTAGGGCTTTAACTTTTTCTTTGCCTGGCTTTATGCCTTCGGATGATATCTCTCGACCCAGGTAATTGATCGAAGTTTCAAAAAATTTACATTTTGCGATGTTTAACGTGAATCCTGCCTTGTCCAATACCTCCAACACGCGGTCTAAACTCTGTAGCCCTTCCTCGACCGTTTGCGATGGGATCAAAATATCGTCCATATAGACTAATGCGATGCTATTTCTTAGGTTGCCTAGAGCCGCGTTAATGGCTCTCTGAAAGACAGCGGGCGCATTACAAAGGCCGAAGGGCATACGAATATACTCATAATGCCCGTCGGGGGTAACAAACGCAGTTTTACAAATTGAATCGGCGGCAATGGGTATTTGGTGAAATCCCGCGGCCATGTCTATCGTAGTAAATACCCTACCCTTTCCCAAACGATCCAATTGATCGTCGATTAGTGGTAAAGGGTATCTGTCTTGAACCGTAATTCTATTTAACGCCCCGAAATCCACCCACAGACGGTCCTCTCCATTTTTGTTTTTCACTAAGATAACGGGGCTTGCAAACGGCGAGTTGCTTCGCGTATTATGCCGTTACTTATGAGGTCATCTATGATCCCCCTTAATTTCTCCCATTCCGAAAGTGACAGACGGTAAGGGTGGTAATTTATTACCTTGTTCTCCTGAGTAATTATTTTGAGTTCCGCCGTACTTACGGACCGCACGTGATTGCCAGTGGTCAACATTCGCTCGAATTTTCTTAAAAGATCTCTAAGAGAATCGTTCGCAACGTCGAGTGTGAAGCACGGTGCCTTCGTTGTAGCCTCGTTCCTTTCTGCCGTGACAAGTCCGCACCGTTGAAGCGTCGTCGTCCCATCAGGTTCCGTCACAATGCGTAGATCGGCATGCACCAGGACATTCTTCCCGATGATGACCTCGTACGGTATTGCAGTATCCGGGACAACAAACAAATCCAACTCAGTGGACACATCCTACGTCTGAATTAATGCTGATGTGCATCCGACGGTCGTCGTGTTAGACTCACACAGTCCTTGTATTGTCGTCGTGTACGCGTTTACTTTGCAGTTTGCCCGGTCGGCAACACTTTCTCTCACGAGGGAACATGTTGCGCCATTGTCGATCAAACAGCGTCGTACGATCATCTGTCTCAATAGTATTGGTGTCAGTTTGTGTTCTACTGAGTAGCACACGTTGGCATCGGGTTTCTTCGAACCTTGATGGTTTTGGGCTGTTCGCTGCTTCGCCCAACATTGCGATTCGGTATGGCCCCTCTTTTTGCAAAAATTGCAGTTAGTTACGCTGGGAGTTTCCCGTTGCGGTAATAATTTTCTCCTTTTCGGGCAATTCACCCGTTAATGTCCCAGCTTATTGCATTGGTAGCATCTGCCGTCTTGTCGGTTCGGAGCGCGTTCTCCGCCATCGCGTGCAAATCTTTCCCTTGGTTTCGTTTCTTTTACGAAATTGGTCGTGCCCGTGATCAGCGCCGATGGCGTCGCATAATTCGCGGACAGCATGGCCTGTCGCACGTTCTGATCTGTGATTGTGCTTATTGTCAGCTCCACCAATTCATCGGGTCGAAATGCTACACGCGCCTACTCGAGATAGCCCACTTTTTTCCTTGCATATTCCACGTACGTGGTCGCGTCGTCGCTGTTATAGGTCAGCGCCCGTAGCAGGCAATCGTGGAGTTTCTTCTGCGGACCGAAAATGGCGCACAAGTCCTCCTTGAATTTGTCCCACGTTCGGGGTCTCCCTTTCCATTCTTGGTACCATGCTTTAGCAGAACCCGCAAGCGCATGGGTGGCGGCACCCAACCGCTGTTGCGGGGTCGAATCACGAGTGATATGTTCCACTTCGTTGCACCAAGCATTAGCGTCGTCATTCAGTTCGGTACCACGGAATTGCGGCACCATATCCAAAAGAGGAGGTGTCGTTGCATTAATAATCTTCGGGGTAGCCGGCATTACGCCTCTTGCAATTTCGACTACCACTTGGCGGATGATGTCCTCCAAGGACGGGGGAGCACGCGAGTTCTCCATTTTTTAGTGTCCCGATCACGTCCCGAACAAAATGAAAGGGAAAAAATAATAAAACGAGGAAACCAACAAAAGCACACAAAGAAACACAACACGACACAATCCACAGCACAATAAAATCAACGAAAATGAATCAAGAATTAGCTTTGCAGCTAAGGCGCGCAAAATTCACTATATCCCACTTCTGATGTTAGAAACCCGCAAAATAGCTCGACGAGATGTGTTCGTTTTAGCGATTCTGGGGGAAGTGCAGAGGGGTCAAGCTCCGTCCTCTTTCCAACAGGCAAAGCCTGCTCCGATCTTCGGCCAGATTCACACTCGCATTTGTTTACAATGCTTACTCTTACTGAGACGCAGGTCAATGCAACGGCCGCCGAGGTAAACATATGATCCGCGACTCTCGGCGCCTCCAAAAACAGGTGACACAGCAACGCACTGTAGTGTGCCACTGTAGAATTACCGCGTGTTATGGGCGAAATCAAATGCATCGCTAACAGGCAGCACAGCAAGCACAGGCAGCAAGCACAGGCAGCACAGCAAGCACAGGCAGCAAACACAGGCAGCATAGCAAGCACAGGCAGCACAGCAAGCACAGGCAGCAAGCACAGGCAGCACAGCAAGCACAGGCAGCACAGCAAACACAGGCAGCAAGCACAGCAAACACAGCAAGCAAGCACAGGCAGCACAGCAAACACAGGCAGCAAGCACAGGCAGCACAGCAAGCACAGGCAGCAAGCACAGGCAGCACAGCAAGCACAGGCAGCAAGCACAGGCAGCACAGCAAGCACAGGCTGCAAGCACAGGCAACACAGCAAGCACAGACAGCAAGCACAGGCAGCAAGCACAGGCAGCACAGCAAGCACAGGCAGTAAGCACAGGCTGCACAGCAAGCACAGGCAGCAAGCACAGGCAGCACAGCAAGCACAGGCAGCAAACACAGACACCACAGCAAGCACAGGCAGCACAGCAAGCACAGGCAGCAAGCACAGGCAGCACAGCAAGCACAGGCAGCACAGCAAACACAGGCAGCACAGCAAGCACAGGCAGCAAGCACAGGCAGCACAGCAAGCATAGGCAGCAAACACAGGCAGCACAGCAAGCACAGGCAGCAAGCACAGGCAGCACAGCAAGCACAGGCAGCACAGCAAGCACAGGCAGCACAGCAAGCACAGGCAGCAAGCTCAGGCAGCAAACACAGACACCACAGCAAGCACAGGCAGCACAGCAAGCACAGGCAGCAAGCACAGGCAGCACAGCAAGCACAGGCAGCACAGCAAACACAGGCAGCACAGCAAACACAGGCAGCACAGCAAGCACAGGCAGCACAGCAAGCATAGGCAGCAAACACAGGCAGCACAGCAAGCACAGGCAGCAAGCACAGGCAGCACAGCAAGCACAGGCAGCACAGCAAACACAGGCAGCACAGCAAGCACAGGCAGCAAGCACAGGCAGCACAGCAAACACAGGCAGCAAGCACAGGCAGCAAGCACAGGCAACACAGCAAGCACAGGCAGCAAGCACAGGCAGCACAGCAAGCACAGGCAGCAAACACAGACACCACAGCAAGCACAGGCAGCACAGCAAGCACAGGCAGCACAGCAAGCACAGGCAGCACAGCAAGCACAGGCAGCAAGCACAGGCAGCAAACACAGACACCACAGCGAGCACAGGCAGCACAGCAAGCACAGGCAGCAAGCACAGGCAGCACAGAAAGCACAGGCAGCACAGCAAACACAGGCAGCACAGCAAACACAGGCAGCACAGCAAGCACAGGCAGCACAGCAAGCATAGGCAGCAAACACAGGCAGCACAGCAAGCACAGGCAGCAAGCACAGGCAGCACAGCAAGCACAGGCAGCACAGCAAACACAGGCAGCACAGCAAGCACAGGCAGCAAGCACAGGCAGCACAGCAAACACAGGCAGCAAGCACAGGCAGCAAGCACAGGCAACACAGCAAGCACAGGCAGCAAGCACAGGCAGCACAGCAAGCACAGGCAGCACAGCAAGCACAGGCAGCAAGCACAGCAAACACAGGCAGCAAGCACAGGCAGCACAGCAAACACAGGCAGCAAGCACAGGCAGCACAGCAAGCACAGGCAGCAAGCACAGGCAGCAAGCACAGGCAACACAGCAAGCACAGGCAGCAAGCACAGGCAGCACAGCAAACACAGGCAGCAAGCACAGGCAGCACAGCAAACACAGGCAGCAAGCACAGGCAGCAAGCACAGGCAGCACAGCAAGCACAGGCAGCACAGCAAGCACAGGCAGCAAGCACAGGCAGCACAGCAAGCACAGGCAGCAAGCACAGGCAGCACAGCAAGCACAGGCAGCAAGCACAGGCAACACAGCAAGCACAGGCAGCAAGCACAGGCAGCACAGCAAGCACAGGCAGCAAACACAGACACCACAGCAAGCACAGGCAGCACAGCAAGCACAGGCAGCAAGCACAGGCAGCACAGGCAGCACAGCAAACACAGGCAGCACAGCAAGCACAGGCAGCAAGCACAGGCAGCACAGCAAGCACAGGCAGCAAGCACAGGCAGCACAGCAAGCACAGGCAGCAAGCACAGGCAGCACAGCAAGCACAGGCAGCAAGCACAGGCAACACAGCAAGCACAGGCAGCAAGCACAGGCAGCACAGCAAGCACAGGCAGCACAGCAAACACAGGCAGCAAGCACAGGCAGCAAGCACAGGCATGTTAGAAACCCGCAAAATAGCTCGACGAGATGTGTTCGTTTTAGCGATTCTGGGGGAAGCGCAGAGGGGTCAAGCTCCGCCCTCTTTCCAACAGGCAAAGCCTGCTCCGATCTTCGGCGAGATTCACTCTCGCATTTGTTTACAATGCTTACTCTTACTGAGACGCAGGTCAATGCACCGGCCGCCGAGGTAAACATATGATCCGCGATTCTCGGCGCCTCCAAAAACAGGTGACACAGCAACGCACTGTCGTGTGCCACTGTCGAATTACCGCGTGTTACGGGCGAAATCAAATGCATCGCTAACAGGCAGCACAGCAAGCACAGGCAGCAAGCAAAGGCAGCACAGCAAGCACAGGCAGTACAGCAAGCACAGGCAGCAAGCACAGGCAGCACAGGCAGCACACCAAGCACAGGCAGCACAGCAAGCATAGGCAGCAAGCATAGGCAGCAAACACAAACAGCACAGCAAGCACAGGCAGCACAGCAAGCACAGGCAGCAAGCACAGGCAGCACAGCAAGCACAGGCAGCAAGCACGGGCAGCACAGCAAGCACAGGCAGCAAGCACAGGCAGCACAGCAAGCACAGGCAGCAAGCACAGGCAACACAGCAAGCACAGGCAGCACAGCAAGCACAGGCAGCAAGCACAGGCAGCACAGCAAGCACAGGCAGCAAGCACAGGCAGCAAACACAGGCAGCACAGCAAGCACAGGCAGCAAGCACAGGCAGCACAGGCAGCACAGCAAACACAGGCAGCACAGCAAGCACAGGCAGCAAGCACAGGCAGCAAGCACAGGCAGCAAGCACAGGCAGCAAGCACAGGCAGCACAGCAAGCACAGGCAGCAAGCACAGGCAGCAAACACAGGCAGCACAGCAAGCACAGGCAGCAAGCACAGGCAGCACAGCAAGCACAGGCAGCAAGCACAGGGCAGCAAGCACAGGCAGCAAGCACAGGCAGCGAGCACAGGCAGCAAGCACAGGCATGTTAGAAACCCGCAAAATAGTTCGACGAGATGTGTTCGTTTTAGCGATTCTGGGGGAAGTGCAGAGGGGTCAAGCTCCGTCCTCTTTCCAACAGGCAAAGCCTGCTCCGATCTTCGGCGAGATTCACTCTCGCATTTGTTTACAATGCTTACTCTTACTGAGACGCAGGTCAATGCACCGGCCGCCGACGTAAACGTATGATCCGCGACTCTCGGCGCCTCCAAAAACAGGTGACACGACAACGCACTGTCGTATGCCACTGTCGAATTACCGCGTGTTATGGGCGAAATCAAATGCATCGCTAACAGGCAGCACAGCAAGCACAGGCAGCACAGGCAGCACACCAAGCACAGGCAGCACAGCAAGCATAGGCAGCAAGCACAGGCAGCAAACACAGGCAGCACAGCAAGCACAGGCAGCAAGCACAGGCAGCACAGCAAGCACAAACAGCAAGCACAGGCAGCAAGCACAGGCAGCACAGCAAACACAAACAGCAAGCATAGGCAGCACAGCAAGCACAGGCAGCAAGCACAGGCAGCACAGCAAACACAGGCAGCACAGCAAGCACAGGCAGTAAGCACAGGCAGCAAGCACAGGCAGCACAGCAAGCACAGGCAGCAAGCACAGGCAGCAAACACAGGCAGCACAGCAAGCACAGGCAGCAAGCACAGGCAGCACAGGCAGCACAGCAAACACAGGCAGCACAGCAAGCACAGGCAGCAAGCACAGGCAGCAAGCACAGGCAGCACAGCAAGCACAGGCAGCAAGCACAAGCAGCACAGCAAGCACAGGCAGCAGCAACAGGCAGCACAGGCAGCAAGCAAAGGCAGCACAGCAAGCACAGGCAGCAAGCACAGGCAGCACAGTAAGCACACGCAGCGCAGCAAGCACAGGCAGCAAGCACAGACAGCACAGCAGGCACAGGTAGCAAGCACAGGCAGCACAGCAAGCACAGGCAGCAAGCACAGGCAGCACAGCAAGCACAAACAGCAAGCACAGGCAGCAAGCACAGGCAGCACAGCAAACACAAACAGCAAGCATAGGCAGCACAGCAAGCACAGGCAGCAAGCACAGGCAGCATAGCAAGCACAGGCAGCCCAACAAGCAAAGGCGGCACAGCAAGCACAGGCAGCAAGCACAGGCAGCAAGCAAAGGCAGCACAGCAAGCACAGGCAGCAAGCACAGGCAGCACAGGCAGCACAGCAAGCACAGGCAGCACAGCAAGCACAGGCAGCTCAGGCAGCTCAGGCAGCACAGCAAGCACAGGCAGCAAGCAAAGGCAGCACTGGCAGCACAGGCAGCAAGCACAGGCAGCACAGCAAGCACAGGCAGCAAGCACAGGCAGCACAGCAAGCACACGCAGCGCAGCAAGCACAGGCAGGAAGCACAGGCAGCAAGCACGGGCAGCACAGCAAGCACAGACAGCAAGCACAAACAGCAAGCACAGGCAGCACAAAAAGCACAAACAGCAAGCACAGGCAGCACAGCAAGCACAGGCAGCAAGCACAGGCAGCATAGCAAGCACAGGCAGCCCAACAAGCAAAGGCGGCACAGCAAGCACAGGCAGCAAGCACAGGCAGCAAGCAAAGGCAGCACAGCAAGCACAGGCAGCAAGCACAGGCAGCACAGGCAGCACAGCAAGCACAGGCAGCACAACAAGCACAGGCGGCACAGCAAGCACAGGCAGCAAGCACAGGCAGCAAGCAAAGGCAGCACATCAAACACAGGCAGCACAGGCAGCACAGCAAGCACAGGCAGCAAGCACAGGCAGCACAGCAAGCACACGCAGCGCAGCAGCACAGGCAGCACAGCAAGCACACGCAGCGCAGCAAGCACAGGCAGCAAGCACAGGCAGCACAGCAAGCACAGGCAGCAAGCACAGGCAGCACAGCAAGCACAGGCAGCAAGCACAGGCAGCAAGCACAGGCAGCACAAAAAGCACAAACAGCAAGCACAGGCAGCACAGCAAGCACAGGCAGCAAGCACAGGCAGCACAGCAAGCACAAACAGCAAGCATAGGCAGCACAGCAAGCACAGGCAGCAAGCACAAGCAGCACAGCAAGCACAGGCAGCAGCAACAGGCAGCACAGCAAGCACAGGCAGCAAGCAAAGGCAGCACAGCAAGCACAGGCAGCAAGCACAGGCAGCACAGTAAGCACACGCAGCGCAGCAAGCACAGGCAGCAAGCACAGACAGCACAGCATAGCAAGCACAGCAAGCACAGGCAGCCCAACAAGCACAGGCGGCACAGCAAGCACAGGCAGCAAGCACAGGCAGCACAGCAAGCACAGGCAGAACAGCAAGCACAGGCAGCAAGCACAGGCAGCACAGCAAGCACAAACAGCAAGCACAGGCAGCACAGCAAGCACACACAGCGCAGCAAGCACAGGCAGCAAGCACAGGCAGCATAGCAAGCACAGGCAGCCCAACAAGCAAAGGCGGCACAGCAAGCACAGGCAGCAAGCACAAACAGCAAGCACAGGCAGCACAGCAAGCACAGGCAGCAAGCACAGGCAGCATAGCAAGCACAGCAAGCACAGGCAGCCCAACAAGCACAGGCGGCACAGCAAGCACAGGCAGCAAGCAAAGGCAGCACAGCAAGCACAGGCAGAACAGCAAGCACAGGCAGCAAGCACAGGCAGCACAGCAAGCACAAACAGCAAGCATAGGCAGCACAGCAAGCACAGGCAGCATAGCAAGCACAGCAAGCACAGGCAGCCCAACAAGCACAGGCGGCACAGCAAGCACAGGCAGCAAGCACAGGCAGCACAGCAAGCACAGGCAGAACAGCGAGCACAGGCAGCAAGCACAGGCAGCACAGCAAGCACAAACAGCAAGCACAGGCAGCACAGCAAGCACACGCAGCGCAGCAAGCACAGGCAGCAAGCACAGGCAGCACAGTAAGCACACGCAGCGCAGCAAGCACAGGCAGCAAGCACAGACAGCACAGCAGGCACAGGCAGCAAGCACAGGCAGCACAGCAAGCACAGGCAGCAAGCACAGGCAGCACAGCAAGCACAAACAGCAAGCACAGGCAGCAAGCACAGGCAGCACAGCAAGCACAAACAGCAAGCATAGGCAGCACAGCAAGCACAGGCAGCAAGTACAGGCAGCATAGCAAGCACAGGCAGCCCAACAAGCAAAGGCGGCACAGCAAGCACAGGCAGCAAGCACAGGCAGCAAGCAAAGGCAGCACAGCAAGCACAGGCAGCAAGCACAGGCAGCACAGGCAGCACAGCAAGCACAGGCAGCACAACAAGCACAGGCGGCACAGCAAGCACAGGCAGCACAGCAAGCACAGGCAGCAAGCACAGGCAGCAAGCACGGGCAGCACAGCAAGCACAGACAGCAAGCACAGGCAGCACAGCAAGCACAAACAGCAAGCATAGGCAGCACAGCAAGCACAGGCAGCATAGCAAGCACAGCAAGCACAGGCAGCCCAACAAGCACAGGCGGCACAGCAAGCACAGGCAGCAAGCACAGGCAGCACAGCAAGCACAGGCAGAACAGCAAGCACAGGCAGCAAGCACAGGCAGCACAGCAAGCACAAACAGCAAGCACAGGCAGCACAGCAAGCACACACAGCGCAGCAAGCACAGGCAGCAAGCACAGGCAGCATAGCAAGCACAGGCAGCCCAACAAGCAAAGGCGGCACAGCAAGCACAGGCAGCAAGCACAAACAGCAAGCACAGGCAGCACAGCAAGCACAGGCAGCAAGCACAGGCAGCATAGCAAGCACAGCAAGCACAGGCAGCCCAACAAGCACAGGCGGCACAGCAAGCACAGGCAGCAAGCAAAGGCAGCACAGCAAGCACAGGCAGCAAGCACAGGCAGCACAGCAAGCACAAACAGCAAGCATAGGCAGCACAGCAAGCACAGGCAGCATAGCAAGCACAGCAAGCACAGGCAGCCCAACAAGCACAGGCGGCACAGCAAGCACAGGCAGCAAGCACAGGCAGCACAGCAAGCACAGGCAGAACAGCAAGCACAGGCAGCAAGCACAGGCAGCACAGCAAGCACAAACAGCAAGCACAGGCAGCACAGCAAGCACACGCAGCGCAGCAAGCACAGGCAGCAAGCACAGGCAGCAAGCACGGGCAGCACAGCAAGCACAGACAGCAAGCACAGGCAGCACAGCAAGCACAAACAGCAAGCACAGGCAGCAAGCACAGGCAGCACAAAAAGCACAAACAGCAAGCACAGGCAGCACAGCAAGCACAGGCAGCAAGCACAGGCAGCATAGCAAGCACAGGCAGCCCAACAAGCAAAGGCGGCACAGCAAGCACAGGCAGCAAGCACAGGCAGCAAGCAAAGGCAGCACAGCAAGCACAGGCAGCACAGCAAGCACAGGCAGCAAGCACAAGCAGCACAGCAAGCACAGGCAGCAAGCACAGGCAGCACAGCAAGCACAGGCAGCACAGCAAGCACAGGCAGCAAGCACAGCAAGCACAGGCAGCACAACAAGCACAGGCGGCACAGCAAGCACAGGCAGCAAGCAAAGGCAGCACAGCAAGCACAGGCAGCAAGCACAGGCAGCACAGTAAGCACACGCAGCGCAGCAAGCACAGGCAGCAAGCACAGACAGCACAGCAGGCACAGGCAGCAAGCACAGGCAGCACAGCAAGCACAGGCAGCAAGCACAGGCAGCACAGCAAGCACAAACAGCAAGCACAGGCAGCAAGCACAGGCAGCACAGCAAGCACAAACAGCAAGCATAGGCAGCACAGCAAGCACAGGCAGCAAGCACAGGCAGCATAGCAAGCACAGGCAGCCCAACAAGCAAAGGCGGCACAGCAAGCACAGGCAGCAAGCACAGGCAGCAAGCAAAGGCAGCACAGCAAGCAGAGGCAGCACAGCAAGCACAGGCAGCACAGGCAGCACAACAAGCACAGGCGGCACAGCAAGCACAGGCAGCAAGCACAGGCAGCAAGCACAGGCAGCAAGCACAGGCAGCAAGCACAGGCAGCATAGCAAGCACAGCAAGCACAGGCAGCACAACAAGCACAGGCGGCACAGCAAGCACAGGCAGCAAGCAAAGGCAGCACAGCAAGCACAGGCAGCAAGCACAGGCAGCACAGCAAGCACACGCAGCGCAGCAAGCACAGGCAGCTAGCACAGACAGCACAGCAGGCACAGGCAGCAAGCACAGGCAGCCCAGCAAGCACAGGCAGCAAGCACAGGCAGCACAGCAAGCACAAACAGCAAGCACAGGCAGCAAGCACAGGCAGCACAGCAAGCACAAACAGCAAGCATAGGCAGCACAGCAAGCACAGGCAGCAAGCACAGGCAGCATAGCAAGCACAGGCAGCCCAACAAGCAAAGGCGGCACAGCAAGCACAAGCAGCAAGCACAGGCAGCAAGCAAAGGCAGCACAGCAAGCACAGGCAGCACAGCAAGCACAGGCAGCAAGCACAGGCAGCACAGGCAGCATAGCAAGCACAGCAAGCACAGGCAGCACAACAAGCACAGGCGGCACAGCAAGCACAGGCAGCAAGCACAGGCAGCAAGCAAAGGCAGCACAGCAAGCACAGGCAGCAAGCACAGGCAGCACAGCAAACACACGCAGCGCAGCAAGCACAGGCAGCAAGCACAGGCAGCAAGCACGGGCAGCACGGCAAGCACAGACAGCAAGCACAGGCAGCACAGCAAGCACAAACAGCAAGCACAGGCAGCAAGCACAGGCAGCACAAAAAGCACAAACAGCAAGCATAGGCAGCACAGCAAGCACAGGCAGCAAGCACAGGCAGCATAGCAAGCACAGCAAGCACAGGCAGCCCAACAAGCACAGGCGGCACAGCAAGCACAGGCAGCAAGCAAAGGCAGCACAGCAAGCACAGGCAGAACAGCAAGCACAGGCAGCAAGCACAGGCAGCACAGCAAGCACAAACAGCAAGCATAGGCAGCAAGCACGGGCAGCACAGCAAGCACAGACAGCAAGCACAGGCAGCACAGCAAGCACAAACAGCAAGCACAGGCACCAAGCACAGGCAGCACAAAAAGCACAAACAGCAAGCACAGGCAGCACAGCAAGCACAGGCAGCAAGCACAGGCAGCATAGCAAGCACAGGCAGCCCAACAAGCAAAGGCGGCACAGCAAGCACAGGCAGCAAGCACAGGCAGCAAGCAAAGGCAGCACAGCAAGCACTGGCAGCACAGCAAGCACAGGCAGCAAGCACAGGCAGCACAGGCAGCACAGCAAGCACAGGCAGCACAACAAGCACAGGCGGCAAGCACAGGCAGCAAGCAATGGCAGCACATCAAACACAGGCAGCACAGGCAGCACAGCAAGCACAGGCAGCAAGCACAGGCAGCACAGCAAGCACACGCAGCGCAGCAAGCACAGGCAGCACAGCAAGCACACGCAGCGCAGCAAGCACAGGCAGCAAGCACAGGCAGCACAGCAAGCACAGCAAGCACAGGCAGCAAGCACAAGCAGCACAGCAAGCACAGGCAGCATAGCAAGCACAGCAAGCACAAGCAGCACAGCAAGCACAGGCAGCAAGCACAGGCAGCACAGCAAGCACAGGCAGCACAACAAGCACAGGCAGCAAGCACAGCAAGCACAGGCAGCACAACAAGCACAGGCGGCACAGCAAGCACAGGCAGCAAGCACAGCAAGCAAAGGCAGCACAGCAAGCACAGGCAGCAAGCACAGGCAGCACAGTAAGCACACGCAGCGCAGCAAGCACAGGCAGCAAGCACAGACAGCACAGCAGGCACAGGCAGCAAGCACAGGCAGCACAGCAAGCACAGGCAGCAAGCACAGGCAGCACAGCAAGCACAAACAGCAAGCACAGGCAGCAAGCACAGGCAGCACAGCAAGCACAAACAGCAAGCATAGGCAGCACAGCAAGCACAGGCAGCAAGCACAGGCAGCATAGCAAGCACAGGCAGCCCAACAAGCAAAGGCGGCACAGCAAGCACAGGCAGCAAGCACAGGCAGCAAGCAAAGGCAGCACAGCAAGCAGAGGCAGCACAGCAAGCACAGGCAGCAAGCACAGGCAGCACAGGCAGCACAGCAAGCACAGGCAGCAAGCACAGGCAGCACAGCAAGCACAGGCAGCAAGCACAGGCAGCACAGCAAGCACAAACAGCAAGCACAAACAGCAAGCACAGGCAGCACAGCAAGCACAGGCAGCAAGCATAGGCAGCACAGCAAGCACAAGCAGCAAGCACAGGCAGCATAGCAAGCACAGCAAGCACAGGCAGCCCAACAAGCACAGGCGGCACAGCAAGCACAGGCAGCAAGCACAGGCAGCAAGCAAAGGCAGCACAGCAAGCACAGGCAGCACAGCAAGCACAGGCAGCAAGCACAGGCAGCACAGCAAGCACACGCAGCGCAGCAAACACAGGCAGCACAGCAAGCACAGACAGCACAGCAAGCACAGGCAGCAAGCACAAGCAGCACAGCAAGCACAGGCAGCAAGCACAGGCAGCTCAGGCAGCTCAGGCAGCACAGCAAGCACAGGCAGCACAGCAAGCACAGGCAGCAAGCACAGACAGCACAGCAGGCACAGGCAGCAAGCACAGGCAGCACAGCAAGCACAAACAGCAAGCACAGGCAGCAAGCACAGGCAGCACAGCAAACACAAACAGCAAGCATAGGCAGCACAGCAAGCACAGGCAGCAAGCACAGGCAGCATAGCAAGCACAGGCAGCCCAACAAGCAAAGGCGGCACAGCAAGCACTGGCAGCAAGCACAGGCAGCAAGCACAGGCAGCAAGCAAAGGCAGCACAGCAAGCACAGGCAGCACAGCAAGCACAGGCAGCATAGCAAGCACAGGCAGCCCAACAAGCAAAGGCGGCACAGCAAGCACTGGCAGCAAGCACAGGCAGCAAGCACAGGCAGCAAGCAAAGGCAGCACAGCAAGCACAGGCAGCACAGCAAGCACAGGCAGCAAGCACAGGCAGCACAGGCAGCATAGCAAGCACCTCAAGCACAGGCAGCACAACAAGCACAGGCGGCACAGCAAGCACAGGCAGCAAGCACAGGCAGCAAGCAAAGGCAGCACAGCAAGCACAGGCAGCACAGCAAGCACAGGCAGCGTGCACAGGCAGCACAGCAAGCACACGCAGCGCAGCAAGCACAGGCAGCAAGCACAGGCAGCAAGCACGGGCAGCACAGCAAGCACAGACAGCAAGCACAGGCAGCACAGCAAGCACAAACAGCAAGCACAGGCAGCAAGCACAGGCAGCACAAAAAGCACAAACAGCAAGCACAGGCAGCACAGCAAGCACAGGCAGCAAGCAGAGGCAGCACAGCAAGCACAGGCAGCAAGCACAGGCAGCACAGCAAGCACAGGCAGCAAGCACAGGCAGCACAGCAAGCACAAACAGCAAGCACAGGCAGCACAGCAAGCACAAACAGCTAGCACAGGCCGCACAGACAGCACAGCAAGCACAAACAGCAAGCATAGGCAGCACAGCAAGCACAGGCAGCAAGCACAGGCAGCATAGCAAGCACAGCAAGCACAGGCAGCAAGCACAGGCAGCACAGCAAGCACAAACAGCAAGCACAGGCAGCACAGCAAGCACAGGCAGCAAGCACAGGCAGCACAGCAAGCACAAACAGCAAGCACAGGCAGCACAGCAAGCACAGGCAGCAAGCACAGGCAGCACAGCAAGCACAAACAGCAAGCATAGGCAGCACAGTAAGCACAAACAGCAAGCACAGGCAGCACAGCAAGCACAGGCAGCACAGCAAGCACAAACAGCAAGCACAGGCAGCACAGCAAGCAGAGGCAGCAAGCACAGGCAGCACAGCGAGCACACGCAGCGCAGCAAGCACAGGCAGCACAGGCAGCAAGCACAGGCAGCACAGCAAGCACAAACAGCAAGCACAGGCAGCAAGCACAGGCAGCACAAAAAGCACAAACAGCAAGCATAGGCAGCACAGCAAGCACAGGCAGCAAGCACAGGCAGCATAGCAAGCACAGCAAGCACAGGCAGCCCAACAAGCACAGGCGGCACAGCAAGCACAGGCAGCAAGCAAAGGCAGCACAGCAAGCACAGGCAGAACAGCAAGCACAGGCAGCAAGCACAGGCAGCACAGCAAGCACAAACAGCAAGCATAGGCAGCAAGCACGGGCAGCACAGCAAGCACAGACAGCAAGCACAGGCAGCACAGCAAGCACAAACAGCAAGCACAGGCACCAAGCACAGGCAGCACAAAAAGCACAAACAGCAAGCACAGGCAGCACAGCAAGCACAGGCAGCAAGCACAGGCAGCATAGCAAGCACAGGCAGCCCAACAAGCAAAGGCGGCACAGCAAGCACAGGCAGCAAGCACAGGCAGCAAGCAAAGGCAGCACAGCAAGCACTGGCAGCACAGCAAGCACAGGCAGCAAGCACAGGCAGCACAGGCAGCACAGCAAGCACAGGCAGCACAACAAGCACAGGCGGCACAGCAAGCACAGGCAGCAAGCACAGGCAGCAAGCAATGGCAGCACATCAAACACAGGCAGCACAGGCAGCACAGCAAGCACAGGCAGCAAGCACAGGCAGCACAGCAAGCACACGCAGCGCAGCAAGCACAGGCAGCACAGCAAGCACACGCAGCGCAGCAAGCACAGGCAGCAAGCACAGGCAGCACAGCAAGCACAGCAAGCACAGGCAGCAAGCACAAGCAGCACAGCAAGCACAGGCAGCATAGCAAGCACAGCAAGCACAAGCAGCACAGCAAGCACAGGCAGCAAGCACAGGCAGCACAGCAAGCACAGGCAGCACAACAAGCACAGGCAGCAAGCACAGCAAGCACAGGCAGCACAACAAGCACAGGCGGCACAGCAAGCACAGGCAGCAAGCACAGCAAGCAAAGGCAGCACAGCAAGCACAGGCAGCAAGCACAGGCAGCACAGTAAGCACACGCAGCGCAGCAAGCACAGGCAGCAAGCACAGACAGCACAGCAGGCACAGGCAGCAAGCACAGGCAGCACAGCAAGCACAGGCAGCAAGCACAGGCAGCACAGCAAGCACAAACAGCAAGCACAGGCAGCAAGCACAGGCAGCACAGCAAGCACAAACAGCAAGCATAGGCAGCACAGCAAGCACAGGCAGCAAGCACAGGCAGCATAGCAAGCACAGGCAGCCCAACAAGCAAAGGCGGCACAGCAAGCACAGGCAGCAAGCACAGGCAGCAAGCAAAGGCAGCACAGCAAGCAGAGGCAGCACAGCAAGCACAGGCAGCAAGCACAGGCAGCACAGGCAGCACAGCAAGCACAGGCAGCAAGCACAGGCAGCACAGCAAGCACAGGCAGCAAGCACAGGCAGCACAGCAAGCACAAACAGCAAGCACAAACAGCAAGCACAGGCAGCACAGCAAGCACAGGCAGCAAGCATAGGCAGCACAGCAAGCACAAGCAGCAAGCACAGGCAGCATAGCAAGCACAGCAAGCACAGGCAGCCCAACAAGCACAGGCGGCACAGCAAGCACAGGCAGCAAGCACAGGCAGCAAGCAAAGGCAGCACAGCAAGCACAGGCAGCACAGCAAGCACAGGCAGCAAGCACAGGCAGCACAGCAAGCACACGCAGCGCAGCAAACACAGGCAGCACAGCAAGCACAGACAGCACAGCAAGCACAGGCAGCAAGCACAAGCAGCACAGCAAGCACAGGCAGCAAGCACAGGCAGCTCAGGCAGCTCAGGCAGCACAGCAAGCACAGGCAGCACAGCAAGCACAGGCAGCAAGCAAAGGCAGCACTGGCAGCACGGGCAGCAAGTACAGGCAGCACAGGCAGCAAGCACAAGCAGCACAGCAAGCACAGGCAGCAGCAACAGGCAGCACAGCAAGCACAGGCAGCAAGCACAGGCAGCACAGCAAGCACAGGCAGCAAGCACAGGCAGCAAGCACAGACAGCACAGCAGGCACAGGCAGCAAGCACAGGCAGCACAGCAAGCACAAACAGCAAGCACAGGCAGCAAGCACAGGCAGCACAGCAAACACAAACAGCAAGCATAGGCAGCACAGCAAGCACAGGCAGCAAGCACAGGCAGCATAGCAAGCACAGGCAGCCCAACAAGCAAAGGCGGCACAGCAAGCACTGGCAGCAAGCACAGGCAGCAAGCACAGGCAGCAAGCAAAGGCAGCACAGCAAGCACAGGCAGCACAGCAAGCACAGGCAGCAAGCACAGGCAGCACAGGCAGCATAGCAAGCACCTCAAGCACAGGCAGCACAACAAGCACAGGCGGCACAGCAAGCACAGGCAGCAAGCACAGGCAGCAAGCAAAGGCAGCACAGCAAGCACAGGCAGCACAGCAAGCACAGGCAGCGTGCACAGGCAGCACAGCAAGCACACGCAGCGCAGCAAGCACAGGCAGCAAGCACAGGCAGCAAGCACGGGCAGCACAGCAAGCACAGACAGCAAGCACAGGCAGCACAGCAAGCACAAACAGCAAGCACAGGCAGCAAGCACAGGCAGCACAAAAAGCACAAACAGCAAGCACAGGCAGCACAGCAAGCACAGGCAGCAAGCAGAGGCAGCACAGCAAGCACAGGCAGCAAGCACAGGCAGCACAGCAAGCACAGGCAGCAAGCACAGGCAGCACAGCAAGCACAAACAGCAAGCACAGGCAGCACAGCAAGCACAAACAGCTAGCACAGGCCGCACAGACAGCACAGCAAGCACAAACAGCAAGCATAGGCAGCACAGCAAGCACAGGCAGCAAGCACAGGCAGCATAGCAAGCACAGCAAGCACAGGCAGCAAGCACAGGCAGCACAGCAAGCACAAACAGCAAGCACAGGCAGCACAGCAAGCACAGGCAGCAAGCACAGGCAGCACAGCAAGCACAAACAGCAAGCACAGGCAGCACAGCAAGCACAGGCAGCAAGCACAGGCAGCACAGCAAGCACAAACAGCAAGCATAGGCAGCACAGTAAGCACAAACAGCAAGCACAGGCAGCACAGCAAGCACAGGCAGCACAGCAAGCACAAACAGCAAGCACAGGCAGCACAGCAAGCAGAGGCAGCAAGCACAGGCAGCACAGCGAGCACACGCAGCGCAGCAAGCACAGGCAGCACAGGCAGCAAGCACAGGCAGCACAGCAAGCACAGACAGCAAGCACAGGCAGCTCAGGCAGCTCAGGCAGCACAGCAAGCACAGGCAGCACAGCAAGCACAGGCAGCAAGCAAAGGCAGCACTGGCAGCACAGGCAGCAAGCACAGGCAGCACAGGCAGCACAGCAAGCACAGGCAGCAAGCACAAGCAGCACAGCAAGCACAGGCAGCAGCAACAGGCAGCACAGCAAGCACAGGCAGCAAGCACAGGCAGCACAGCAATCACAGGCAGCAAGCACAGGCAGCACAGCAAGCACAAACAGCAAGCATAGGGAGCACAGCAAGCACAGGCAGCATAGCAAGCACAGGCAGCCCAACAAGCAAAGGCGGCACAGCAAGCACAGGCAGCAAGCACAGGCAGCAAGCAAAGGCAGCACAGCAAGCACAGGCAGCAAGCACAGGCAGCACAGCAAGCACAAGCAGCACAGCAAGCACAAACAGCAAGCATAGGCAGCACAGCAAGCACAGGCAGCAAGCACAGCAAGCACAGGCAGCCCAACAAGCACAGGCGGCACAGCAAGCACAGGCAGAACAGCAAGCACAGGCAGCAAGCACAGGCAGCACAGCAAGCACAAACAGCAAGCATAGGCAGCACAGCAAGCACAGGCAGCACAGCAAGCACAGGCAGCAAGCACAGGCAGCACAGCAAGCACAAACAGCAAGCACAGGCAGCAAGCACAGACAGCAAGCACAGGCAGCACAAACAGCAAGCATAGGGAGCACAGCAAGCACAGGCAGCAAGCACAGGCAGCATAGCAAGCACAGGCAGCCCAACAAGCAAAGGCGGCACAGCAAGCACAGGCAGCCCAACAAGCAAAGGCGGCACAGCAAGCACAGGCAGCAAGCACAGGCAGCAAGCAAAGGCAGCACAGCAAGCACAGGCAGCAAGCACAGGCAGCACAGCAAGCACAGGCAGCATAGCAAGCACAGCAAGCACAGGCAGCACAACAAGCACAGGCGGCACAGCAAGCACAGGCAGCAAGCACAGGCAGCAAGCAAAGGCAGCACAGCAAGCACAGGCAGCACAGCAAGCACAGGCAGCAAGCACAGGCAGCAAGCACAGGCAGCAAGCATAGGCAGCACAGCAAGCACAAACAGCAAGCATAGGCAGCACAGCAAGCACAGGCAGCAAGCACAAGCAGCACAGCAAGCACAGGCAGCAGCAACAGGCAGCACAGCAAGCACAGGCAGCAAGCACAGGCAGCACAGCAATCACAGGCAGCAAGCACAGGCAGCACAGCAAGCACAAACAGCAAGCATAGGGAGCACAGCAAGCACAGGCAGCATAGCAAGCACAGGCAGCCCAACAAGCAAAGGCGGCACAGCAAGCACAGGCAGCAAGCACAGGCAGCAAGCAAAGGCAGCACAGCAAGCACAGGCAGCATAGCAAGCACAGCAAGCACAGGCAGCACAACAAGCACAGGCGGCACAGCAAGCACAGGCAGCAAGCACAGGCAGCAAGCAAAGGCAGCACAGCAAGCACAGGCAGCACAGCAAGCACAGGCAGCAAGCACAGGCAGCAAGCACAGGCAGCAAGCATAGGCAGCACAGCAAGCACAAACAGCAAGCATAGGCAGCACAGCAAGCACAGGCAGCAAGCACAAGCAGCACAGCAAGCACAGGCAGCAGCAACAGGCAGCACAGCAAGCACAGGCAGCAAGCACAGGCAGCAAGCAAAGGCAGCACAGCAAGCACAGGCAGCAAGCACAGGCAGCACAGCAAGCACAAACAGCAAGCATAGGCAGCACAGCAAGCACAGGCAGCAAGCACAGCAAGCACAGGCAGCCCAACAAGCACAGGCGGCACAGCAAGCACAGGCAGAACAGCAAGCACAGGCAGCAAGCACAGGCAGCACAGCAAGCACAAACAGCAAGCATAGGCAGCACAGCAAGCACAGGCAGCAAGCACAGGCACCACAGCAAGCACAGGCAGCAAGCACAGGCAGCACAGCAAGCACAAACAGCAAGCACAGGCAGCAAGCACAGGCAGCACAAACAGCAAGCATAGGGAGCACAGCAAGCACAGGCAGCAAGCACAGGCAGCATAGCAAGCACAGGCAGACCAACAAGCAAAGGCGGCACAGCAAGCACAGGCAGCCCAACAAGCAAAGGCGGCACAGCAAGCACAGGCAGCAAGCACAGGCAGCAAGCAAAGGCAGCACAGCAAGCACAGGCAGCAAGCACAGGCAGCACAGCAAGCACAGGCAGCATAGCAAGCACAGCAAGCACAGGCAGCACAACAAGCACAGGCGGCACAGCAAGCACAGGCAGCAAGCACAGGCAGCAAGCAAAGGCAGCACAGCAAGCACAGGCAGCACAGCAAGCACAGGCAGCAAGCACAGGCAGCACAGCAAGCACACGCAGCGCATCAAGCACAGGCAGCAAGCATAGGCAGCACAGCAAGCACAGGCAGCAAGCACAGGCAGCACAGCAAGCACAGGCAGCAAGCACAGGCAGCAAGCACAGGCAGCACAAACAGCAAGCATAGGGAGCACAGCAAGCACAGGCAGCAAGCACAGGCAGCATAGCAAGCACAGGCAGCCCAACAAGCAAAGGCGGCAAAGCAAGCACAGGCAGCAAGCACAGGCAGCAAGCAAAGGCAGCACAGCAAGCACAGGCAGCAAGCACAGGCAGCACAGCAAGCACAGGCAGCATAGCAAGCACAGCAAGCACAGGCAGCACAACAAGCACAGGCGGCACAGCAAGCACAGGCAGCAAGCACAGGCAGCAAGCAAAGGCAGCACAGCAAGCACTGGCAGCACAGCGAGCACAGGCAGCACAGCAAGCACAGGCAGCAAGCACAGGCAGCACAGCAAGCACACGCAGCGCAGCAAGCACAGGCAGCAAGCACAGGCAGCAAGCATAGGCAGCACAGCAAGCACAAACAGCAAGCATAGGCAGCACAGCAAGCACAGGCAGCAAGCACAGGCAGCATAGCAAGCACAGCAAACACAGGCAGCCCAACAAGCACAGGCGGCACAGCAAGCACAGGCAGCCCAACAAGCACAGGCGGCACAGCAAGCACAGGCAGCAAGCAAAGGCAGCACAGCAAGCACAGGCAGCAAGCACAGCAAGCACAGGCAGCCCAACAAGCACAGGCGGCACAGCAAGCACAGGCAGCAAGCACAGGCAGCACAGGCAGCAAGCACAGGCAGCACAGGCAGCACAGCAAGCACAGGCAGCAAGCACAGGCAGCAAGCAAAGGCAGCACAGCGAGCACAGGCAGCAAGCATAGGCAGCACAGCAAGCACAGGCAGCAAGCACAGGCAGCACAGCAAGCACGGGCAGCAAGCACAGGCAGCAAGCACAGGCAGCAAGCACAGGCAGCACAGCAAGCACAGGCAGCATAGCAAACACGGGCAGCTTGCACAGGCAGCATAGCAAGCAAAGCAAGCACAGGCAACAAGCACAGGCAGCACAGCAAGCACAGGCAGCACAGCACGCACAGACAGCAAGCACAGGCAGCACAGGCAGCACAGCAAGCACAGGCAGCAAGCACAGGCAGCACAGGCAGCACAGCAAGCACAGGCAGCAAGCACAGGCAGCACAGGCAGCACAACAAGCACGGGCGGCACAGCAAGCACAGGCAGCAAGCACAGGCAGCAAGCAAAGGCAGCACAGCAAGCACAGGCAGCACAGCAAGCACAGGCAGCACAGCAAGCACGGGCAGCTAGCACCGGCAGCACAGCAAGCACGGGCAGCAAGCACAGGCAGCAAGCACAGGCAGCACAGCAAGCACAGGCAGCAAGCACAGGCAGCACAGCAAGCACAGTCAGCACAGCAAGCACAGGCAGCAAGCACAGGCAGCACAGCAAACACAGGCAGCACAGCAAGCACAGGCAGCAAGCACAGGCAGCACAGACAGCACAGCAGGCACAGGCAGCAAGCACAGGCAGCACAGCAAACACAGGCAGCACAGCAAGCACAGGCAGCACAGGCAGCATAGCAAACACAGGCAGCACAGCAAGCACAGGCAGCAAGCACAGGCAGCACAGCAAGCACAGGCAGCAAGCACAGGCAGCACAAAAAGCACAAACAGCAAGCACAGGCAGCAAGCACAGGCAGCACAGCAAGCACAAACAGCAAGCATAGGCAGCACAGCAAGCACAGGCAGCAAGCACAGGCAGCATAGCAAGCACAGCAAGCACAGGCAGCCCAACAAGCACAGGCGGCACAGCAAGCACAGGCAGCAAGCAAAGGCAGCACAGCAAGCACAGGCAGAACAGCAAGCACAGGCAGCAAGCACAGGCAGCACAGCAAGCACAAACAGCAAGCATAGGCAGCACAGCAAGCACAGGCAGCAAGCACAGGCAGCATAGCAAGCACAGCAAGCACAGGCAGCCCAACAAGCACAGGCGGCACAGCAAGCACAGGCAGCAAGCACAGGCAGCAAGCAAAGGCAGCACAGCAAGCACAGGCAGCACAGCAAGCACAGGCAGCAAGCACAGGCAGCACAGCAAGCGCACGCAGCGCAGCAAACACAGGCAGCACAGCAAGCACAGACAGCAAGCACAAGCAGCACAGCAAGCACAGGCAGCAAGCACAGGCAGCTCAGGCAGCTCAGGCAGCACAGCAAGCACAGGCAGCACAGCAAGCACAGGCAGCAAGCAAAGGCAGCACTGGCAGCACAGGCAGCACAGCAAGCACGGGCAGCACAGCAAGCACGGGCAGCAAGCACAGGCAGCAAGCACAGGCAGCACAGCAAGCACAGGCAGCAGGCACAGGCAGCACAGCAAGCACAGGCAGCATAGCAAACACGGGCAGCTTGCACAGGCAGCATAGCAAGCAAAGCAAGCACAGGCAACAAGCACAGGCAGCACAGGCAGCACAGCACGCACAGACAGCAAGCACAGGCAGCACAGGCAGCACAGCAAGCACAGGCAGCAAGCACAGGCAGCACAGGCAGCACAGCAAGCACAGGCAGCAAGCACAGGCAGCACAGGCAGCACAACAAGCACGGGCGGCACAGCAAGCACAGGCAGCAAGCACAGGCAGCAAGCAAAGGCAGCACAGCAAGCACAGGCAGCACAGCAAGCACGGGCAGCAAGCACCGGCAGCACAGCAAGCACGGGCAGCAAGCACAGGCAGCAAGCACAGGCAGCACAGCAAGCACAGGCAGCAAGCACAGGCAGCACAGCAAGCACAGGCAGCAAGCACAGGCAGCACAGCAAGCACAGGCAGCAAGCACAGGCAGCACAGCAAACACAGGCAGCACAACAAGCACAGGCGGCACAGCAAGCACAGGCAGCCCAACAAGCACAGGCAGCAAGCAAAGGCAGCACTGGCAGCACAGGCAGCACAGCAAGCACGGGCAGCACAGCAAGCACGGGCAGCAAGCACAGGCAGCAAGCACAGGCAGCACAGCAAGCACAGGCAGCAGGCACAGGCAGCACAGCAAGCACAGGCAGCATAGCAAACACGGGCAGCTTGCACAGGCAGCATAGCAAGCAAAGCAAGCACAGGCAACAAGCACAGGCAGCACAGGCAGCACAGCACGCACAGACAGCAAGCACAGGCAGCACAGGCAGCACAGCAAGCACAGGCAGCAAGCACAGGCAGCACAGGCAGCACAGCAAGCACAGGCAGCAAGCACAGGCAGCACAGGCAGCACAACAAGCACGGGCGGCACAGCAAGCACAGGCAGCAAGCACAGGCAGCAAGCAAAGGCAGCACAGCAAGCACAGGCAGCACAGCAAGCACGGGCAGCAAGCACCGGCAGCACAGCAAGCACGGGCAGCAAGCACAGGCAGCAAGCACAGGCAGCACAGCAAGCACAGGCAGCAAGCACAGGCAGCACAGCAAGCACAGGCAGCAAGCACAGGCAGCACAGCAAGCACAGGCAGCAAGCACAGGCAGCACAGCAAACACAGGCAGCACAACAAGCACAGGCGGCACAGCAAGCACAGGCAGCCCAACAAGCACAGGCGGCACAGCAAGCACAGGCAGCAAGCAAAGGCAGCACAGCAAGCACAGGCAGCCCAACAAGCACAGGCGGCACAGCAAGCACAGGCAGCAAGCACAGGCAGCACAGGCAGCAAGCACAGGCAGCACAGGCAGCACAGCAAGCACAGGCAGCAAGCACAGGCAGCAAGCAAAGGCAGCACAGCAAGCACAGGCAGCAAGCATAGGCAGCACAGCAAGCACAGGCAGCAAGCACAGGCAGCACAGCAAGCACGGGCAGCAAGCACAGGCAGCAAGCACAGGCAGCACAGCAAGCACAGGCAGCAAGCACAGGCAGCACAGCAAGCACAGGCAGCATAGCAAACACGGGCAGCTTGCAGAGGCAGCATAGCAAGCAAAGCAAGCACAGGCAACAAGCACAGGCAGCACAGCAAGCACAGGCAGCACAGCACGCACAGACAGCAAGCACAGGCAGCACAGGCAACACAGCAAGCACAGGCAGCAAGCACAGGCAGCACAGGCAGCACAGCAAGCACAGGCAGCAAGCACAGGCAGCACAGGCAGCACAGCAAGCACAGGCAGCAAGCACAGGCAGCACAGGCAGCACAACAAGCACGGGCAGCACAGCAAGCACAGGCAGCAGCAACAGGCAGCACAGCAAGCACAGGCAGCAAGCACAGGCAGCACAGGCAGCACAGCAAGCACAGGCAGCAAGCACAGGCAGCAAGCAAAGGCAGCACAGCAAGCACAGGCAGCAAGCATAGGCAGCACAGCAAGCACAGGCAGCAAGCACAGGCAGCACAGCAAGCACGGGCAGCAAGCACAGGCAGCAAGCACAGGCAGCACAGCAAGCACAGGCAGCAGGCACAGGCAGCACAGCAAGCACAGGCAGCATAGCAAACACGGGCAGCTTGCACAGGCAGCATAGCAAGCAAAGCAAGCACAGGCAACAAGCACAGGCAGCACAGCAAGCACAGGCAGCACAGCACGCACAGACAGCAAGCACAGGCAGCACAGGCAGCACAGCAAGCACAGGCAGCAAGCACAGGCAGCACAGGCAGCACAGCAAGCACAGGCAGCAAGCACAGGCAGCACAGGCAGCACAACAAGCACGGGCGGCACAGCAAGCACAGGCAGCAAGCACAGGCAGCAAGCAAAGGCAGCACAGCAAGCACAGGCAGCACAGCAAGCACGGGCAGCAAGCACCGGCAGCACAGCAAGCACGGGCAGCAAGCACAGGCAGCAAGCACAGGCAGCACAGCAAGCACAGGCAGCAAGCACAGGCAGCACAGCAAGCACAGGCAGCAAGCACAGGCAGCACAGCAAGCACAGGCAGCAAGCACAGGCAGCACAGGCAGCACAGCAAGCACAGGCAGCAAGCAAAGGCAGCACAGCAAGCACAGGCAGCCCAACAAGCCCAGGCGGCACAGCAAGCACAGGCAGCAAGCACAGGCAGCACAGGCAGCACAACAAGCACGGGCGGCACAGCAAGCACAGGCAGCAAGCACAGGCAGCAAGCAAAGGCAGCACAGCAAGCACAGGCAGCACAGCAAGCACAGGCAGCACAGCAAGCACGGGCAGCAAGCACCGGCAGCACAGCAAGCACGGGCAGCAAGCACAGGCAGCAAGCACAGGCAGCACAGCAAGCACAGGCAGCAAGCACAGGCAGCACAGCAAGCACAGGCAGCAAGCACAGGCAGCACAGCAAGCACAGGCAGAACAGCAAGCACAGGCAGCAAGCACAGGCAGCACAGCAAGCACAAACAGCAAGCATAGGCAGCACAGCAAGCACAGGCAGCAAGCACAGGCAGCACAGCAAGCACAGTCAGCACAGCAAGCACAGGCAGCAAGCACAGGCAGCACAGCAAACACAGGCAGCACAGCAAGCACAGGCAGCAAGCACAGGCAGCACAGACAGCACAGCAGGCACAGGCAGCAAGCACAGGCAGCACAGCAAACACAGGCAGCACAGCACAGGCAGCACAGCAAGCACAGGCAGAACAGCAAGCACAGGCAGCAAGCACAGGCAGCACAGCAAGCACAAACAGCAAGCATAGGCAGCACAGCAAGCACAGGCAGCAAGCACAGGCAGCACAGCAAGCACAGTCAGCACAGCAAGCACAGGCAGCAAGCACAGGCAGCACAGCAAACACAGGCAGCACAGCAAGCACAGGCAGCAAGCACAGGCAGCACAGACAGCACAGCAGGCACAGGCAGCAAGCACAGGCAGCACAGCAAACACAGGCAGCACAGCAAGCACAGGCAGCACAGCACAGGCAGCACAGCAAGCACAGGCAGCATAGCAAACACAGGCAGCACAGCAAGCACAGGCAGCAAGCACAGGCAGCACAAAAAGCACAAACAGCAAGCACAGGCAGCAAGCACAGGCAGCACAGCAAGCACAAACAGCAAGCATAGGCAGCACAGCAAGCACAGGCAGCAAGCACAGGCAGCATAGCAAGCACAGCAAGCACAGGCAGCCCAACAAGCACAGGCGGCACAGCAAGCACAGGCAGCAAGCAAAGGCAGCACAGCAAGCACAGGCAGAACAGCAAGCACAGGCAGCAAGCACAGGCAGCACAGCAAGCACAAACAGCAAGCATAGGCAGCACAGCAAGCACAGGCAGCAAGCACAGGCAGCATAGCAAGCACAGCAAGCACAGGCAGCCCAACAAGCACAGGCGGCACAGCAAGCACAGGCAGCAAGCACAGGCAGCAAGCAAAGGCAGCACAGCAAGCACAGGCAGCACAGCAAGCACAGGCAGCAAGCACAGGCAGCACAGCAAGCGCACGCAGCGCAGCAAACACAGGCAGCACAGCAAGCACAGACAGCAAGCACAAGCAGCACAGCAAGCACAGGCAGCAAGCACAGGCAGCTCAGGCAGCTCAGGCAGCACAGCAAGCACAGGCAGCACAGCAAGCACAGGCAGCAAGCAAAGGCAGCACTGGCAGCACAGGCAGCACAGCAAGCACGGGCAGCACAGCAAGCACGGGCAGCAAGCACAGGCAGCAAGCACAGGCAGCACAGCAAGCACAGGCAGCAGGCACAGGCAGCACAGCAAGCACAGGCAGCATAGCAAACACGGGCAGCTTGCACAGGCAGCATAGCAAGCAAAGCAAGCACAGGCAACAAGCACAGGCAGCACAGGCAGCACAGCACGCACAGACAGCAAGCACAGGCAGCACAGGCAGCACAGCAAGCACAGGCAGCAAGCACAGGCAGCACAGGCAGCACAGCAAGCACAGGCAGCAAGCACAGGCAGCACAGGCAGCACAACAAGCACGGGCGGCACAGCAAGCACAGGCAGCAAGCACAGGCAGCAAGCAAAGGCAGCACAGCAAGCACAGGCAGCACAGCAAGCACGGGCAGCAAGCACCGGCAGCACAGCAAGCACGGGCAGCAAGCACAGGCAGCAAGCACAGGCAGCACAGCAAGCACAGGCAGCAAGCACAGGCAGCACAGCAAGCACAGGCAGCAAGCACAGGCAGCACAGCAAGCACAGGCAGCAAGCACAGGCAGCACAGCAAACACAGGCAGCACAACAAGCACAGGCGGCACAGCAAGCACAGGCAGCCCAACAAGCACAGGCAGCAAGCAAAGGCAGCACTGGCAGCACAGGCAGCACAGCAAGCACGGGCAGCACAGCAAGCACGGGCAGCAAGCACAGGCAGCAAGCACAGGCAGCACAGCAAGCACAGGCAGCAGGCACAGGCAGCACAGCAAGCACAGGCAGCATAGCAAACACGGGCAGCTTGCACAGGCAGCATAGCAAGCAAAGCAAGCACAGGCAACAAGCACAGGCAGCACAGGCAGCACAGCACGCACAGACAGCAAGCACAGGCAGCACAGGCAGCACAGCAAGCACAGGCAGCAAGCACAGGCAGCACAGGCAGCACAGCAAGCACAGGCAGCAAGCACAGGCAGCACAGGCAGCACAACAAGCACGGGCGGCACAGCAAGCACAGGCAGCAAGCACAGGCAGCAAGCAAAGGCAGCACAGCAAGCACAGGCAGCACAGCAAGCACGGGCAGCAAGCACCGGCAGCACAGCAAGCACGGGCAGCAAGCACAGGCAGCAAGCACAGGCAGCACAGCAAGCACAGGCAGCAAGCACAGGCAGCACAGCAAGCACAGGCAGCAAGCACAGGCAGCACAGCAAGCACAGGCAGCAAGCACAGGCAGCACAGCAAACACAGGCAGGACAACAAGCACAGGCGGCACAGCAAGCACAGGCAGCCCAACAAGCACAGGCGGCACAGCAAGCACAGGCAGCAAGCAAAGGCAGCACAGCAAGCACAGGCAGCCCAACAAGCACAGGCGGCACAGCAAGCACAGGCAGCAAGCACAGGCAGCACAGGCAGCAAGCACAGGCAGCACAGGCAGCACAGCAAGCACAGGCAGCAAGCACAGGCAGCAAGCAAAGGCAGCACAGCAAGCACAGGCAGCAAGCATAGGCAGCACAGCAAGCACAGGCAGCAAGCACAGGCAGCACAGCAAGCACGGGCAGCAAGCACAGGCAGCAAGCACAGGCAGCACAGCAAGCACAGGCAGCAAGCACAGGCAGCACAGCAAGCACAGGCAGCATAGCAAACACGGGCAGCTTGCAGAGGCAGCATAGCAAGCAAAGCAAGCACAGGCAACAAGCACAGGCAGCACAGCAAGCACAGGCAGCAAGCACAGGCAGCACAGCAAGCACAGGCAGCAAGCACAGGCAGCACAGCAAGCACAGGCAGCACAGGCAACACAGCAAGCACAGGCAGCAAGCACAGGCAGCACAGGCAGCACAGCAAGCACAGGCAGCAAGCACAGGCAGCACAGGCAGCACAGCAAGCACAGGCAGCAAGCACAGGCAGCACAGGCAGCACAACAAGCACGGGCGGCACAGCAAGCACAGGCAGCAAGCACAGGCAGCAAGCAAAGGCAGCACAGCAAGCACAGGCAGCACAGCAAGCACAGGCAGCACAGCAAGCACGGGCAGCAAGCACCGGCAGCACAGCAAGCACGGGCAGCAAGCACAGGCAGCAAGCACAGGCAGCACAGCAAGCACAGGCAGCAAGCACAGGCAGCACAGCAAGCACAGGCAGCAAGCACAGGCAGCACAGCAAGCACAGGCAGCAAGCACAGGCAGCACAGCAAACACAGGCAGCACAGCAAGCACAGGCAGCAAGCACAGGCAGCACAGACAGCACAGCAGGCACAGGCAGCAAGCACAGGCAGCACAGCAAACACAGGCAGCACAGCAAGCACAGGCAGCAAGCACAGGCAGCAAGCAAAGGCAGCACAGCAAGCACAGGCAGCAAGCACAGGCAGCACAGGCAGCACAGCAAGCACAGGCAGCAAGCACAGGCAGCACAGGCAGCACAACAAGCACGGGCGGCACAGCAAGCACAGGCAGCAAGCACAGGCAGCAAGCAAAGGCAGCACAGCAAGCACAGGCAGCACAGCAAGCACGGGCAGCAAGCACCGGCAGCACAGCAAGCACGGGCAGCAAGCACAGGCAGCAAGCACAGGCAGCACAGCAAGCACAGGCAGCAAGCACAGGCAGCACAGCAAGCACAGGCAGCAAGCACAGGCAGCACAGCAAGCACAGGCAGCAAGCACAGGCAGCACAGGCAGCACAGCAAGCACAGGCAGCAAGCAAAGGCAGCACAGCAAGCACAGGCAGCCCAACAAGCACAGGCGGCACAGCAAGCACAGGCAGCAAGCACAGGCAGCACAGGCAGCACAACAAGCACGGGCGGCACAGCAAGCACAGGCAGCAAGCACAGGCAGCAAGCAAAGGCAGCACAGCAAGCACAGGCAGCACAGCAAGCACAGGCAGCACAGCAAGCACGGGCAGCAAGCACCGGCAGCACAGCAAGCACGGGCAGCAAGCACAGGCAGCAAGCACAGGCAGCACAGCAAGCACAGGCAGCAAGCACAGGCAGCACAGCAAGCACAGGCAGCAAGCACAGGCAGCACAGCAAGCACAGGCAGAACAGCAAGCACAGGCAGCAAGCACAGGCAGCACAGCAAGCACAAACAGCAAGCATAGGCAGCACAGCAAGCACAGGCAGCAAGCACAGGCAGCACAGCAAGCACAGTCAGCACAGCAAGCACAGGCAGCAAGCACAGGCAGCACAGCAAACACAGGCAGCACAGCAAGCACAGGCAGCAAGCACAGGCAGCACAGACAGCACAGCAGGCACAGGCAGCAAGCACAGGCAGCACAGCAAACACAGGCAGCACAGCACAGGCAGCACAGCAAGCACAGGCAGAACAGCAAGCACAGGCAGCAAGCACAGGCAGCACAGCAAGCACAAACAGCAAGCATAGGCAGCACAGCAAGCACAGGCAGCAAGCACAGGCAGCACAGCAAGCACAGTCAGCACAGCAAGCACAGGCAGCAAGCACAGGCAGCACAGCAAACACAGGCAGCACAGCAAGCACAGGCAGCAAGCACAGGCAGCACAGACAGCACAGCAGGCACAGGCAGCAAGCACAGGCAGCACAGCAAACACAGGCAGCACAGCAAGCACAGGCAGCACAGCACAGGCAGCACAGCAAGCACAGGCAGCATAGCAAACACAGGCAGCACAGCAAGCACAGGCAGCAAGCACAGGCAGCACAAAAAGCACAAACAGCAAGCACAGGCAGCAAGCACAGGCAGCACAGCAAGCACAAACAGCAAGCATAGGCAGCACAGCAAGCACAGGCAGCAAGCACAGGCAGCATAGCAAGCACAGCAAGCACAGGCAGCCCAACAAGCACAGGCGGCACAGCAAGCACAGGCAGCAAGCAAAGGCAGCACAGCAAGCACAGGCAGAACAGCAAGCACAGGCAGCAAGCACAGGCAGCACAGCAAGCACAAACAGCAAGCATAGGCAGCACAGCAAGCACAGGCAGCAAGCACAGGCAGCATAGCAAGCACAGCAAGCACAGGCAGCCCAACAAGCACAGGCGGCACAGCAAGCACAGGCAGCAAGCACAGGCAGCAAGCAAAGGCAGCACAGCAAGCACAGGCAGCACAGCAAGCACAGGCAGCAAGCACAGGCAGCACAGCAAGCGCACGCAGCGCAGCAAACACAGGCAGCACAGCAAGCACAGACAGCAAGCACAAGCAGCACAGCAAGCACAGGCAGCAAGCACAGGCAGCTCAGGCAGCTCAGGCAGCACAGCAAGCACAGGCAGCACAGCAAGCACAGGCAGCAAGCAAAGGCAGCACTGGCAGCACAGGCAGCACAGCAAGCACGGGCAGCACAGCAAGCACGGGCAGCAAGCACAGGCAGCAAGCACAGGCAGCACAGCAAGCACAGGCAGCAGGCACAGGCAGCACAGCAAGCACAGGCAGCATAGCAAACACGGGCAGCTTGCACAGGCAGCATAGCAAGCAAAGCAAGCACAGGCAACAAGCACAGGCAGCACAGGCAGCACAGCACGCACAGACAGCAAGCACAGGCAGCACAGGCAGCACAGCAAGCACAGGCAGCAAGCACAGGCAGCACAGGCAGCACAGCAAGCACAGGCAGCAAGCACAGGCAGCACAGGCAGCACAACAAGCACGGGCGGCACAGCAAGCACAGGCAGCAAGCACAGGCAGCAAGCAAAGGCAGCACAGCAAGCACAGGCAGCACAGCAAGCACGGGCAGCAAGCACCGGCAGCACAGCAAGCACGGGCAGCAAGCACAGGCAGCAAGCACAGGCAGCACAGCAAGCACAGGCAGCAAGCACAGGCAGCACAGCAAGCACAGGCAGCAAGCACAGGCAGCACAGCAAGCACAGGCAGCAAGCACAGGCAGCACAGCAAACACAGGCAGCACAACAAGCACAGGCGGCACAGCAAGCACAGGCAGCCCAACAAGCACAGGCAGCAAGCAAAGGCAGCACTGGCAGCACAGGCAGCACAGCAAGCACGGGCAGCACAGCAAGCACGGGCAGCAAGCACAGGCAGCAAGCACAGGCAGCACAGCAAGCACAGGCAGCAGGCACAGGCAGCACAGCAAGCACAGGCAGCATAGCAAACACGGGCAGCTTGCACAGGCAGCATAGCAAGCAAAGCAAGCACAGGCAACAAGCACAGGCAGCACAGGCAGCACAGCACGCACAGACAGCAAGCACAGGCAGCACAGGCAGCACAGCAAGCACAGGCAGCAAGCACAGGCAGCACAGGCAGCACAGCAAGCACAGGCAGCAAGCACAGGCAGCACAGGCAGCACAACAAGCACGGGCGGCACAGCAAGCACAGGCAGCAAGCACAGGCAGCAAGCAAAGGCAGCACAGCAAGCACAGGCAGCACAGCAAGCACGGGCAGCAAGCACCGGCAGCACAGCAAGCACGGGCAGCAAGCACAGGCAGCAAGCACAGGCAGCACAGCAAGCACAGGCAGCAAGCACAGGCAGCACAGCAAGCACAGGCAGCAAGCACAGGCAGCACAGCAAGCACAGGCAGCAAGCACAGGCAGCACAGCAAACACAGGCAGCACAACAAGCACAGGCGGCACAGCAAGCACAGGCAGCCCAACAAGCACAGGCGGCACAGCAAGCACAGGCAGCAAGCAAAGGCAGCACAGCAAGCACAGGCAGCCCAACAAGCACAGGCGGCACAGCAAGCACAGGCAGCAAGCACAGGCAGCACAGGCAGCAAGCACAGGCAGCACAGGCAGCACAGCAAGCACAGGCAGCAAGCACAGGCAGCAAGCAAAGGCAGCACAGCAAGCACAGGCAGCAAGCATAGGCAGCACAGCAAGCACAGGCAGCAAGCACAGGCAGCACAGCAAGCACGGGCAGCAAGCACCGGCAGCACAGCAAGCACGGGCAGCAAGCACAGGCAGCAAGCACAGGCAGCACAGCAAGCACAGGCAGCAAGCACAGGCAGCACAGCAAGCACAGGCAGCAAGCACAGGCAGCACAGCAAGCACAGGCAGCAAGCACAGGCAGCACAGCAAACACAGGCAGCACAGCAAGCACAGGCAGCAAGCACAGGCAGCACAGACAGCACAGCAGGCACAGGCAGCAAGCACAGGCAGCACAGCAAACACAGGCAGCACAGCAAGCACAGGCAGCAAGCACAGGCAGCACAGCAAGCACACGCAGCGCAGCAAGCACAGGCAGCAAGCACAGGCAGCACAGCAAGCACAGGCAGCAAGCACAGGCAGCACAGCAAGCACAGGCAGCAAGCACAGGCAGCACAGCAAGCACAGGCAGCACAGGCAGCACAGCACAGGCAGCACAGCAAGCATAGGCAGCAAGCTTAGGCATGTTAGAAACCCGCAAAATAACTCGACGAGATGTGTTGGTTTTAGCGATTCTGGGGGAAGTGCAGAGGGGTCAAGCTCCGTCCTCTTTCCAACAGGCAAAGCCTGCTCCGATCTTCGGCGAGATTCACTCTCGCATTTGTTTACAATGCTTACTCTTACTGAGACGCTGGTCAATGCACCGGCCGCCGAGGTAAATATATGATCCGCGACTCTCGGCGCCTCCAAAAACAGGTGACACAGCAACGCACTGTCGTGTGCCACTGTCGAATTACCGCGTGTTATGGGCGAAATCAAATGCATCGCTAACAGGCAGCACAGCAAGCACAGGCAGCAAGCACAGGCAGCAAGCACAGGCAGCACAGCAAGCACAGGCAGCAAGCACAGGCAGCACAGCAAGCACAGGCAGCACAGCAAGCACAGGCAGCAAGCACAGGCAGCATAGCAAGCACAGCAAGCTCAGGCAGCACAACAAGCACAGGCGGCACAGCAAGCACAGGCAGCAAGCACAGGCAGCAAGCAAATGCAGCACAGCAAGCACAGGCAGCACAACAAGCACAGGCGGCACAGCAAGCACAGGCAGCAAGCACAGGCAGCAAGCAATTGCAGCACAGCAAGCACAGGCAGCACAGCAAGCACAGGCAGCAAGCACAGGCAGCACAGCAAGCACACGCAGCGCAGCAAGCACAGGCAGCAAGCACAGGCAGCACAGCAAGCACAGGCAGCAAGCACAGGCAGCACAGCAAGCACAGGCAGCAAGCACAGGCAGCACAGCAAGCACAAACAGCAAGCACAGGCAGCACAGCAAGCACAGGCAGCACAGCAAGCACAAACAGCAAGCATAGGCAGCACAGCAAGCACAGGCAGCAAGCACAGGCAGCATAGCAAGCACAGGCAGCCCAACAAGCAAAGGCGGCACAGCAAGCACAGGCAGCAAGCACAGGCAGCAAGCAAAGGCAGCACAGCAAGCACAGGCAGCACAGGCAGCACAGCAAGCACAGGCAGCACAACAAGCACAGGCGGCACAGCAAGCACAGGCAGCAAGCACAGGCAGCAAGCACAAGCAGCACAGCAAGCACAGGCAGCAAGCAAATGAAGCACAGGCAGAACAGCAAGCACAGGCAGCAAGCACAGGCAGCACAGCAAGCACAAACAGCAAGCATAGGCAGCACAGCAAGCACAGGCAGCAAGCACAGGCAGCATAGCAAGCACAGCAAGCACAGGCAGCCCAACAAGCACAGGCGGCACAGCAAGCACAGGCAGCAAGCACAGGCAGCAAGCAAAGGCAGCACAGCAAGCACAGGCAGCACAGCAAGCACAGGCAGCACAGCAAGCACAGGCAGCACAGCAAGCACAGACAGCAAGCACAGGCAGCTCAGGCAGCTCAGGCAGCACAGCAAGCACAGGCAGCACAGCAAGCACAGGCAGCAAGCACAAGCAGCACAGCAAGCACAGGCAGCAAGCACAGGCAGCACAGCAAGCACAGGCATCAAGCACAGGCAGCACAGCAAGCACAGGCAGCAAGCACAGGCAGCACAGCAAGCACAGGCAGCAAGCACAGGCAGCACAGCAAGCACAAACAGCAAGCACAGGCAGCACAGCAAGCACAGGCAGCAAGCACAGGCAGCGCAGCAAACACAGGCAGCACAGCAAGCACAGACAGCAAGCACAAGCAGCACAGCAAGCACAGGCAGCCCAACAAGCAAAGGCGGCACAGCAAGCACAGGCAGCAAGCACAGGCAGCAAGCAAAGGCAGCACAGCAAGCACAGGCAGCACAGGCAGCACAGCAAGCACAGGCAGCACAACAAGCACAGGCGGCACAGCAAGCACAGGCAGCAAGCACAGGCAGCAAGCACAAGCAGCACAGCAAGCACAGGCAGCAAGCAAATGAAGCACAGGCAGAACAGCAAGCACAGGCAGCAAGCACAGGCAGCACAGCAAGCACAAACAGCAAGCATAGGCAGCACAGCAAGCACAGGCAGCAAGCACAGGCAGCATAGCAAGCACAGCAAGCACAGGCAGCCCAACAAGCACAGGCGGCACAGCAAGCACAGGCAGCAAGCACAGGCAGCAAGCAAATGCAGCACAGCAAGCACAGGCAGCACAACAAGCACAGGCGGCACAGCAAGCACAGGCAGCAAGCACAGGCAGCAAGCAATTGCAGCACAGCAAGCACAGGCAGCACAGCAAGCACAGGCAGCAAGCACAGGCAGCACAGCAAGCACACGCAGCGCAGCAAGCACAGGCAGCAAGCACAGGCAGCACAGCAAGCACAGGCAGCAAGCACAGGCAGCACAGCAAGCACAGGCAGCAAGCACAGGCAGCACAGCAAGCACAGGCAGCACAGCAAGCACAAACAGCAAGCATAGGCAGCACAGCAAGCACAGGCAGCAAGCACAGGCAGCATAGCAAGCACAGGCAGCCCAACAAGCAAAGGCGGCACAGCAAGCACAGGCAGCAAGCACAGGCAGCAAGCAAAGGCAGCACAGCAAGCACAGGCAGCACAGGCAGCACAGCAAGCACAGGCAGCACAACAAGCACAGGCGGCACAGCAAGCACAGGCAGCAAGCACAGGCAGCAAGCACAAGCAGCACAGCAAGCACAGGCAGCAAACAAATGAAGCACAGGCAGAACAGCAAGCACAGGCAGCAAGCACAGGCAGCACAGCAAGCACAAACAGCAAGCATAGGCAGCACAGCAAGCACAGGCAGCAAGCACAGGCAGCATAGCAAGCACAGCAAGCACAGGCAGCCCAACAAGCACAGGCGGCACAGCAAGCACAGGCAGCAAGCACAGGCAGCAAGCAAAGGCAGCACAGCAAGCACAGGCAGCACAGCAAGCACAGGCAGCACAGCAAGCACAGGCAGCACAGCAAGCACAGACAGCAAGCACAGGCAGCTCAGGCAGCTCAGGCAGCACAGCAAGCACAGGCAGCACAGCAAGCACAGGCAGCAAGCACAAGCAGCACAGCAAGCACAGGCAGCAAGCACAGGCAGCACAGCAAGCACAGGCATCAAGCACAGGCAGCACAGCAAGCACAGGCAGCAAGCACAGGCAGCACAGCAAGCACAGGCAGCAAGCACAGGCAGCACAGCAAGCACAAACAGCAAGCACAGGCAGCACAGCAAGCACAGGCAGCAAGCACAGGCAGCGCAGCAAACACAGGCAGCACAGCAAGCACAGACAGCAAGCACAAGCAGCACAGCAAGCACAGGCAGCCCAACAAGCAAAGGCGGCACAGCAAGCACAGGCAGCAAGCACAGGCAGCAAGCAAAGGCAGCACAGCAAGCACAGGCAGCACAGGCAGCACAGCAAGCACAGGCAGCACAACAAGCACAGGCGGCACAGCAAGCACAGGCAGCAAGCACAGGCAGCAAGCACAAGCAGCACAGCAAGCACAGGCAGCAAGCAAATGAAGCACAGGCAGAACAGCAAGCACAGGCAGCAAGCACAGGCAGCACAGCAAGCACAAACAGCAAGCATAGGCAGCACAGCAAGCACAGGCAGCAAGCACAGGCAGCATAGCAAGCACAGCAAGCACAGGCAGCCCAACAAGCACAGGCGGCACAGCAAGCACAGGCAGCAAGCACAGGCAGCAAGCAAAGGCAGCACAGCAAGCACAGGCAGCACAGCAAGCACAGGCAGCACAGCAAGCACAGACAGCAAGCACAGGCAGCTCAGGCAGCTCAGGCAGCACAGCAAGCACAGGCAGCACAGCAAGCACAGGCAGCAAGCACAAGCAGCACAGCAAGCACAGGCAGCACAGCAAGCACAGGCATCAAGCACAGGCAGCACAGCAAGCACAGGCAGCAAGCACAGGCAGCACAGCAAGCACAGGCAGCAAGCACAGGCAGCACAGCAAGCACAAACAGCAAGCACAGGCAGCACAGCAAGCACAGGCAGCAAGCACAGGCAGCGCAGCAAACACAGGCAGCACAGCAAGCACAGACAGCAAGCACAAGCAGCACAGCAAGCACAGGCAGCAAGCACAGGCAGCTCAGGCAGCTCAGGCAGCACAGCAAGCACAGGCAGCACAGCAAGCACAGGCAGCAAGCAAAGGCAGCACTGGCAGCACAGGCAGCAAGCACAGGCAGCACAGCAAGCACAGGCAGCAAGCACAAGCAGCACAGCAAGCACAGGCAGCAGCAACAGGCAGCACAGCAAGCACAGGCAGCAAGCACAGGCAGCACAGGCAGCACAGCAAGCACAGGCAGCAAGCACAGGCAGCAAGCAAAGGCAGCACAGCAAGCACAGGCAGCAAGCATAGGCAGCACAGCAAGCACAGGCAGCAAGCACAGGCAGCACAGCAAGCACGGGCAGCACAGCAAGCACGGGCAGCAAGCACAGGCAGCAAGCACAGGCAGCACAGCAAGCACAGGCAGCAGGCACAGGCAGCACAGCAAGCACAGGCAGCATAGCAAACACGGGCAGCTTGCACAGGCAGCATAGCAAGCAAAGCAAGCACAGGCAGCATAGCAAGCAAAGCAAGCACAGGCAACAAGCACAGGCAGCACAGCAAGCACAGGCAGCACAGCACGCACAGACAGCAAGCACAGGCAGCACAGGCAGCACAGCAAGCACAGGCAGCAAGCACAGGCAGCACAGGCAGCACAGCAAGCACAGGCAGCAAGCACAGGCAGCACAGGCAGCACAACAAGCACGGGCGGCACAGCAAGCACAGGCAGCAAGCACAGGCAGCAAGCAAAGGCAGCACAGCAAGCACAGGCAGCACAGCAAGCACAGGCAGCAAGCACAGGCAGCACAGCAAGCACAGGCAGCAAGCACAGGCAGCACAGCAAGCACAGGCAGCAAGCACAGGCAGCACAGGCAGCACAGCAAGCACAGGCAGCAAGCAAAGGCAGCACAGCAAGCACAGGCAGCCCAACAAGCACAGGCGGCACAGCAAGCACAGGCAGCAAGCACAGGCAGCACAGGCAGCACAACAAGCACGGGCGGCACAGCAAGCACAGGCAGCAAGCACAGGCAGCAAGCAAAGGCAGCACAGCAAGCACAGGCAGCACAGCAAGCACGGGCAGCAAGCACCGGCAGCACAGCAAGCACGGGCAGCAAGCACAGGCAGCAAGCACAGGCAGCACAGCAAGCACAGGCAGCAAGCACAGGCAGCACAGCAAGCACAGGCAGCAAGCACAGGCAGCACAGCAAGCACAGGCAGCAAGCACAGGCAGCACAGCAAACACAGGCAGCACAGCAAGCACAGGCAGCAAGCACAGGCAGCAAGCACAGGCAGCACAGCAGGCACAGGCAGCAAGCACAGGCAGCACAGCAAGCACAGGCAGCACAGCACAGGCAGCACAGCAAGCACAGGCAGCATAGCAAACACAGGCAGCACAGCAAGCACAGGCAGCAAGCACAGGCAGCACAGCAAGCACAGGCAGCAAGCACAGGCAGCACAGCAAGCACAGGCAGCACAGGCAGCACAGCAAAGGCAGCACAGCAAGCACAGGCAGCACAGGCAGCACAGCAAGCACAGGCAGCACAACAAGCACAGGCGGCACAGCAAGCACAGGCAGCAAGCACAGGCAGCAAGCACAAGCAGCACAGCAAGCACAGGCAGCAAGCAAATGAAGCACAGGCAGAACAGCAAGCACAGGCAGCAAGCACAGGCAGCACAGCAAGCACAAACAGCAAGCATAGGCAGCACAGCAAGCACAGGCAGCAAGCACAGGCAGCATAGCAAGCACAGCAAGCACAGGTAGCCCAACAAGCACAGGCGGCACAGCAAGCACAGGCAGCAAGCACAGGCAGCAAGCAAAGGCAGCACAGCAAGCACAGGCAGCACAGCAAGCACAGGCAGCACAGCAAGCACAGGCAGCACAGCAAGCACACGCAGCGCAGCAAGCACAGACAGCAAGCACAGGCAGCTCAGGCAGCTCAGGCAGCACAGCAAGCACAGGCAGCACAGCAAGCACAGGCGGCACAGCAAGCACAGGCAGCAAGCACAAGCAGCACAGCAAGCACAGGCAGCAAGCACAGGCAGCTCAGGCAGCACAGCAAGCACAGGCAGCACAGCAAGCACAGGCAGCAAGCACAGGCAGCACTGGCAGCACAGGCAGCAAGCACAGGCAGCACAGCAAGCACAGGCAGCAAGCAGAGGCAGCACAGCAAGCACAGGCAGCAAGCACAGGCAGCACAGCAAGCACAGGCAGCAAGCACAGGCAGCACAGCAAGCACAAACAGCAAGCACAGGCAGCACAGCAAGCACAAACAGCTAGCACAGGCCGCACAGACAGCACAGCAAGCACAAACAGCAAGCATAGGCAGCACAGCAAGCACACGCAGCGCAGCAAGCACAGACAGCAAGCACAGGCAGCTCAGGCAGCTCAGGCAGCACAGCAAGCACAGGCAGCACAGCAAGCACAAACGGCAAGCACAGGCAGCACAGCAAGCACAAACAGCAAGCACAGGCAGCACAGCAAGCACGGGCAGCACAGCACAGGCAGCACAGCAAGCACAGGCAGCAAGCACAGGCAGCACAGCAAGCACCGGCAGCACAGCAAGCACAGGCTGCACAGCAAGCACAGGCAGCACAGCAAGCACGGGCACACAAGCACAGGCAGCACAGCAAGCACAGGCAGCACAGCAAGTGCAGCAAGCACAGGCAGCACAGCAAGCAGAGGCAGCAAGCACAGGCAGCACAGCGAGCACACGCAGCGCAGCAAGCACAGGCAGCACAGGCAGCAAGCACAGGCAGCACAGCAAGCACAGACAGCAAGCACAGGCAGCTCAGGCAGCTCAGGCAGCACAGCAAGCACAGGCAGCACAGCAAGCACAGGCAGCAAGCACAGGCAGCACTGGCAGCACAGGCAGCAAGCACAGGCAGCACAGCAAGCACAGGCAGCACAGCAAGCACAAACAGCAAGCATAGGCAGCACAGCAAGCACAGGCAGCAAGCACAGCAAGCACAGGCAGCCCAACAAGCACAGGCGGCACAGCAAGCACAGGCAGCAAGCACAAGCAGCACAGCAAGCACAGGCAGCAAGCACAGGCAGCTCAGGCAGCACAGCAAGCACAGGCAGCACAGCAAGCACAGGCAGCAAGCACAGGCAGCACTGGCAGCACAGGCAGCAAGCACAGGCAGCACAGCAAGCACAGGCAGCAAGCAGAGGCAGCACAGGCAGCAAGCACAGGCAGCACAGCAAGCACAGGCAGCAAGCACAGGCAGCACAGCAAGCACAGGCAGCACAGCAAGCACAAACAGCAAGCACAGGCAGCACAGCAAGCACAGGCAGCAAGCACAGGCAGCATAGCAAGCACAGCAAGCACAGGCAGCCCAACAAGCACAGGCGGCACAGCAAGTTCAGGCAGCAAGCACAGGCAGCAAGCAAAGGCAGCACAGGCAGCAGAGCAAGCACAGGCAGCACAGCAAGCACAGGCAGCACAGCAAGCACACGCAGCGCAGCAAACACAGGCAGCACAGCAAGCACAGACAGCACAGCAAGCACAGGCAGCAAGCACAAGCAGCACAGCAAGCACAGGCAGCAAGCACAGGCAGCTCAGGCAGCTCAGTCAGCACAGCAAGCACAGGCAGCACAGCAAGCACAGGCAGCAAGCACAGGCAGCAAGCAAAGGCAGCACAGCAAGCACAGGCAGCAAGCACAGGCAGCACAGCAAGCACAGGCAGCAAGCACAGGCAGCACAAACAGCAAGCATAGGGAGCACAGCAAGCACAGGCAGCAAGCACAGGCAGCATAGCAAGCACAGGCAGCCCAACAAGCAAAGGCGGCAAAGCAAGCACAGGCAGCAAGCACAGGCAGCAAGCAAAGGCAGCACAGCAAGCACAGGCAGCAAGCACAGGCAGCACAGCAAGCACAGGCAGCAAGCACAGGCAGCAAGCACAGGCAGCACAAACAGCAAGCATAGGGAGCACAGCAAGCACAGGCAGCAAGCACAGGCAGCATAGCAAGCACAGGCAGCCCAACAAGCAAAGGCGGCAAAGCAAGCACAGGCAGCAAGCACAGGCAGCGAGGAAAGGCAGCACAGCAAGCACAGGCAGCAAGCACAGGCAGCAAGCACAGGCAGCACAGCAAGCACAGGCAGCACAGCAAGCACAGGCAGCACAACAAGCACAGGCAGCAAGCACAGGCAGCACAGGCAGCACAGCAAGCACAGGCAGCAAGCACAGGCAGCACAGGCAGCACAGCAAGCACAGGCAGCAAGCACAGGCAGCACAGGCAGCACAGGCAGCATAGCAAACACGGGCAGCTTGCACAGGCAGCATAGCAAGCAAAGCAAGCACAGGCAACAAGCACAGGCAGCACAGCAAGCACAGGCAGCACAGCACGCACAGACAGCAAGCACAGGCAGCACAGGCAGCACAGCAAGCACAGGCAGCAAGCACAGGCAGCACAGGCAGCACAGCAAGCACAGGCAGCAAGCACAGGCAGCACAGGCAGCACAACAAGCACGGGCGGCACAGCAAGCACAGGCAGCAAGCACAGGCAGCAAGCAAAGGCAGCACAGCAAGCACAGGCAGCACAGCAAGCACAGGCACCACAGCAAGCACGGGCAGCAAGCACCGGCAGCACAGCAAGCACGGGCAGCAAGCACAGGCAGCAAGCACAGGCAGCACAGCAAGCACAGGCAGCAAGCACAGGCAGCACAGCAAGCACAGGCAGCAAGCACAGGCAGCACAGCAAGCACAGGCAGCAAGCACAGGCAGCACAGCAAACACAGGCAGCACAGCAAGCACAGGCAGCAAGCACAGCAAGCACAGGCAGCCCAACAAGCACAGGCGGCACAGCAAGCACAGGCAGCAAGCACAAGCAGCACAGCAAGCACAGGCAGCAAGCACAGGCAGCTCAGGCAGCACAGCAAGCACAGGCAGCACAGCAAGCACAGGCAGCCCAACAAGCAAAGGCGGCAAAGCAAGCACAGGCAGCAAGCAAAGGCAGCACAGCAAGCACAGGCAGCAAGCACAGGCAGCACAGCAAGCACAGGCAGCACAGCAAGCACGGGCACACAAGCACAGGCAGCACAGCAAGCACAGGCAGCACAGCAAGTGCAGCAAGCACAGGCAGCACAGCAAGCAGAGGCAGCAAGCACAGGCAGCACAGCGAGCACAGGCAGCACAGCACGCACAGACAGCAAGCACAGGCAGCACAGGCAGCACAGCAAGCACAGGCAGCAAGCACAGGCAGCACAGGCAGCACAGCAAGCACAGGCAGCAAGCACAGGCAGCACAGGCAGCACAACAAGCACGGGCGGCACAGCAAGCACAGGCAGCAAGCACAGGCAGCACAGCAAGCACAGGCAGCACAGCAAGCACAAACAGCAAGCATAGGCAGCACAGCAAGCACAGGCAGCAAGCACAGCAAGCACAGGCAGCCCAACAAGCACAGGCGGCACAGCAAGCACAGGCAGCAAGCACAAGCAGCACAGCAAGCACAGGCAGCAAGCACAGGCAGCTCAGGCAGCACAGCAAGCACAGGCAGCACAGCAAGCACAGGCAGCAAGCACAGGCAGCACTGGCAGCACAGGCAGCAAGCACAGGCAGCACAGCAAGCACAGGCAGCAAGCAGAGGCAGCACAGCAAGCACAGGCAGCAAGCACAGGCAGCACAGCAAGCACAGGCAGCAAGCACAGGCAGCACAGCAAGCACAGGCAGCACAGCAAGCACAAACAGCAAGCACAGGCAGCACAGCAAGCACAAACAGCAAGCACAGGCCGCACAGCAAGCACAGGCAGCACAGCAAGCACAAACAGCAAGCATAGGCAGCACAGCAAGCACAGGCAGCAAGCACAGGCAGCATAGCAAGCACAGCAAGCACAGGCAGCAAGCACAGGCAGCACAGCAAGCACAAACAGCAAGCACAGGCAGCACAGCAAGCACAGGCAGCAAGCACAGGCAGCATAGCAAGCACAGCAAGCACAGGCAGCCCAACAAGCACAGGCGGCACAGCAAGTTCAGGCAGCAAGCACAGGCAGCAAGCAAAGGCAGCACAGCAAGCACAGGCAGCACAGCAAGCACAGGCAGCAAGCACAGGCAGCTCAGGCAGCTCAGTCAGCACAGCAAGCACAGGCAGCACAGCAAGCACAGGCAGCAAGCACAGGCAGCAAGCAAAGGCAGCACAGCAAGCACAGGCAGCAAGCACAGGCAGCACAGCAAGCACAGGCAGCAAGCAGAGGCAGCACAGCAAGCACAGGCAGCAAGCACAGGCAGCACAGCAAGCACAGGCAGCAAGCACAGGCAGCACAGCACAGGCAGCACAGCAAGCACAGGCAGCAAGCTTAGGCATGTTAGAAACCCGCAAAATAGCTCGACGAGATGTGTTGGTTTTAGCGATTCTGGGGGAAGTGCAGAGGGGTCAAGCTCCGTCCTCTTTCCAACAGGCAAAGCCTGCTCCGATCTTCGGCGAGATTCACTCTCGCATTTGTTTACAATGCTTACTCTTACTGAGACGCTGGTCAATGCACCGGCCGCCGAGGTAAATATATGATCCGCGACTCTCGGCGCCTCCAAAAACAGGTGACACAGCAACGCACTGTCGTGTGCCACTGTCGAATTACCGCGTGTTATGGGCGAAATCAAATGCATCGCTAACAGGCAGCACAGCAAGCACAGGCAGCAAGCATAGGCAGCACAGCAAGCACAGGCAGCAAGCACAGGCAGCACAGCAAGCACAGGCAGCAAGCACAGGCAGCAAGCACAGGCAGCACAAACAGCAAGCATAGGGAGCACAGCAAGCACAGGCAGCAAGCACAGGCAGCATAGCAAGCACAGACAGCCCAACAAGCAAAGGCGGCAAAGCAAGCACAGGCAGCAAGCAAAGGCAGCACAGCAAGCACAGGCAGCAAGCACAGGCAGCACAGCAAGCACAGGCAGCATAGCAAGCGCAGCAAGCACAGGCAGCACAACAAGCACAGGCGGCACAGCAAGCACAGGCAGCAAGCACAGGCAGCAAGCAAAGGCAGCACAGCAAGCACAGGCAGCACAGCGAGCACAGGCAGCACAGCAAGCACAGGCAGCAAGCACAGGCAGCACAGCAAGCACACGCAGCGCAGCAAGCACAGGCAGCAAGCACAGGCAGCAAGCATAGGCAGCACAGCAAGCACAAACAGCAAGCATAGGCAGCACAGCAAGCACAGGCAGCAAGCACAGGCAGCATATCAAGCACAGCAAACACAGGCAGCCCAACAAGCACAGGCGGCACAGCAAGCACAGGCAGCCCAACAAGCACAGGCGGCACAGCAAGCACAGGCAGCAAGCAAAGGCAGCACAGCAAGCACAGGCAGCCCAACAAGCACAGGCGGCACAGCAAGCACAGGCAGCAAGCACAGGCAGCACAGGCAGCAAGTACAGGCAGCACAGGCAGCACAGCAAGCACAGGCAGCACAGCAAGCACAGGCAGCAAGCAAAGGCAGCACAGCAAGCACAGGCAGCAAGCATAGGCAGCACAGCAAGCACAGGCAGCAAGCACAGGCAGCACAGCAAGCACGGGCAGCAAGCACAGGCAGCAAGCACAGGCAGCACAGCAAGCACAGGCAGCAAGCACAGGCAGCACAGCAAGCACAGGCAGCATAGCAAACACGGGCAGCTTGCACAGGCAGCATAGCAAGCAAAGCAAGCACAGGCAACAAGCACAGGCAGCACAGCAAGCACAGGCAGCACAGCACGCACAGACAGCAAGCACAGGCAGCACAGGCAGCACAGCAAGCACAGGCAGCAAGCACAGGCAGCACAGGCAGCACAGCAAGCACAGGCAGCAAGCACAGGCAGCACAGGCAGCACAACAAGCACGGGCGGCACAGCAAGCACAGGCAGCAAGCACAGGCAGCACAGACAGCACAGCAGGCACAGGCAGCAAGCACAGGCAGCACAGCAAACACAGGCAGCACAGCAAGCACAGGCAGCACAGCACAGGCAGCACAGCAAGCACAGGCAGCATAGCAAACACAGGCAGCACAGCAAGCACAGGCAGCAAGCACAGGCAGCACAGCAAGCACAGGCAGCAAGCACAGGCAGCACAGCAAGCACAGGCAGCACAGGCAGCACAGCACAGGCAGCACAGCAAGCACAGGCAGCAAGCTTAGGCATGTTAGAAACCCGCAAAATAGCTCGACGAGATGTGTTGGTTTTAGCGATTCTGGGGGAAGTGCAGAGGGGTCAAGCTCCGTCCTCTTTCCAACAGGCAAAGCCTGCTCCGATCTTCGGCGAGATTCACTCTCGCATTTGTTTACAATGCTTACTCTTACTGAGACGCTGGTCAATGCACCGGCCGCCGAGGTAAATATATGATCCGCGACTCTCGGCGCCTCCAAAAACAGGTGACACAGCAACGCACTGTCGTGTGCCACTGTCGAATTACCGCGTGTTATGGGCGAAATCAAATGCATCGCTAACAGGCAGCACAGCAAGCACAGGCAGCAAGCACAGGCAGCACAGCAAGCACAGGCAGCACAGCAAGCACAGGCAGCAAGCACAGGCAGCATAGCAAGCACAGCAAGCGCAGGCAGCACAACAAGCACAGGCGACACAGCAAGCACAGGCAGCAAGCAAATGCAGCACAGCAAGCACAGGCAGCACAACAAGCACAGGCGGCACAGCAAGCACAGGCAGCACAGCAAGCACAGGCAGCAAGCACAGGCAGCACAGCAAGCACACGCAGCGCAGCAAGCACAGGCAGCAAGCACAGGCAGCAAGCATAGGCAGCACAGCAAGCACAAACAGCAAGCATAAGCAGCACAGCAAGCACAGGCAGCAAGCACAGGCAGCATAGCAAGCACAGCAAACACAGGCAGCCCAACAAGCACAGGCGGCACAGCAAGCACAGGCAGCCCAACAAGCACAGGCGGCACAGCAAGCACAGGCAGCAAGCAAAGGCAGCACAGCTAACACAGGCAGCAAGCACAGCAAGCACAGGCAGCCCAACAAGCACAGGCGGCACAGCAAGCACAGGCAGCAAGCACAGGCAGCACAGGCAGCACAGCAAGCACAGGCAGCAAGCACAGGCAGCAAGCAAAGGCAGCACAGCAAGCACAGGCAGCAAGCATAGGCAGCACAGCAAGCACAGGCAGCAAGCACAGGCAGCACAGCAAGCACGGGCAGCAAGCACAGGCAGCAAGCACAGGCAGCACAGCAAGCACAGGCAGCAAGCACAGGCAGCACAGCAAGCACAGGCAGCATAGCAAACACGGGCAGCTTGCACAGGCAGCATAGCAAGCAAAGCAAGCACAGGCAACAAGCACAGGCAGCACAGCAAGCACAGGCAGCACAGCACGCACAGACAGCAAGCACAGGCAGCACAGGCAGCACAGCAAGCACAGGCAGCAAGCACAGGCAGCACAGGCAGCACAGCAAGCACAGGCAGCAAGCACAGGCAGCACAGGCAGCACAACAAGCACGGGCGGCACAGCAAGCACAGGCAGCAAGCACAGGCAGCACAGACAGCACAGCAGGCACAGGCAGCAAGCACAGGCAGCACAGCAAACACAGGCAGCACAGCAAGCACAGGCAGCACAGCACAGGCAGCACAGCAAGCACAGGCAGCATAGCAAACACAGGCAGCACAGCAAGCACAGGCAGCAAGCACAGGCAGCACAGCAAGCACAGGCAGCAAGCACAGGCAGCACAGCAAGCACAGGCAGCACAGGCAGCACAGCACAGGCAGCACAGCAAGCACAGGCAGCAAGCTTAGGCATGTTAGAAACCCGCAAAATAGCTCGACGAGATGTGTTGGTTTTAGCGATTCTGGGGGAAGTGCAGAGGGGTCAAGCTCCGTCCTCTTTCCAACAGGCAAAGCCTGCTCCGATCTTCGGCGAGATTCACTCTCGCATTTGTTTACAATGCTTACTCTTACTGAGACGCTGGTCAATGCACCGGCCGCCGAGGTAAATATATGATCCGCGACTCTCGGCGCCTCCAAAAACAGGTGACACAGCAACGCACTGTCGTGTGCCACTGTCGAATTACCGCGTGTTATGGGCGAAATCAAATGCATCGCTAACAGGCAGCACAGCAAGCACAGGCAGCAAGCACAGGCAGCACAGCAAGCACAGGCAGCACAGCAAGCACAGGCAGCAAGCACAGGCAGCATAGCAAGCACAGCAAGCGCAGGCAGCACAACAAGCACAGGCGACACAGCAAGCACAGGCAGCAAGCACAGGCAGCAAGCAAATGCAGCACAGCAAGCACAGGCAGCACAACAAGCACAGGCGGCACAGCAAGCACAGGCAGCACAGCAAGCACAGGCAGCAAGCACAGGCAGCACAGCAAGCACACGCAGCGCAGCAAGCACAGGCAGCAAGCACAGGCAGCAAGCATAGGCAGCACAGCAAGCACAAACAGCAAGCATAGGCAGCACAGCAAGCACAGGCAGCAAGCACAGGCAGCATAGCAAGCACAGCAAACACAGGCAGCCCAACAAGCACAGGCGGCACAGCAAGCACAGGCAGCCCAACAAGCACAGGCGGCACAGCAAGCACAGGCAGCAAGCAAAGGCAGCACAGCAAGCACAGGCAGCAAGCACAGCAAGCACAGGCAGCCCAACAAGCACAGGCGGCACAGCAAGCACAGGCAGCAAGCACAGGCAGCACAGGCAGCACAGCAAGCACAGGCAGCAAGCACAGGCAGCAAGCAAAGGCAGCACAGCAAGCACAGGCAGCAAGCATAGGCAGCACAGCAAGCACAGGCAGCAAGCACAGGCAGCACAGCAAGCACGGGCAGCAAGCACAGGCAGCAAGCACAGGCAGCACAGCAAGCACAGGCAGCAAGCACAGGCAGCACAGCAAGCACAGGCAGCATAGCAAACACGGGCAGCACAGCAAGCACAGGCAGCACAGCACGCACAGACAGCAAGCACAGGCAGCACAGGCAGCACAGCAAGCACAGGCAGCAAGCACAGGCAGCACAGGCAGCACAGCAAGCACAGGCAGCAAGCACAGGCAGCACAGGCAGCATAGCAAACACGGGCAGCTTGCACAGGCAGCATAGCAAGCAAAGCAAGCACAGGCAACAAGCACAGGCAGCACAGCAAGCACAGGCAGCACAGCACGCACAGACAGCAAGCACAGGCAGCACAGGCAGCACAGCAAGCACAGGCAGCAAGCACAGGCAGCACAGGCAGCACAGCAAGCACAGGCAGCAAGCACAGGCAGCACAGGCAGCACAACAAGCACGGGCGGCACAGCAAGCACAGGCAGCAAGCACAGGCAGCAAGCAAAGGCAGCACAGCAAGCACAGGCAGCACAGCAAGCACGGGCAGCAAGCACCGGCAGCACAGCAAGCACGGGCAGCAAGCACAGGCAGCAAGCACAGGCAGCACAGCAAGCACAGGCAGCAAGCACAGGCAGCACAGCAAGCACAGGCAGCAAACACAGGCAGCACAGCAAGCACAGGCAGCAAGCACAGGCAGCACAGCAAACACAGGCAGCACAGCAAGCACAGGCAGCAAGCACAGGCAGCACAGACAGCACAGCAGGCACAGGCAGCAAGCACAGGCAGCACAGCAAACACAGGCAGCACAGCAAGCACAGGCAGCAAGCACAGGCAGCACAGCAAGCACAGGCAGCAAACACAGGCAGCACAGCAAGCACAGGCAGCAAGCATAGGCAGCACAGCAAGCACAGGCAGCAAGCACAGGCAGCACAGCAAGCACAGGCAGCAAGCACAGGCAGCAAGCACAGGCAGCACAAACAGCAAGCATAGGGAGCACAGCAAGCACAGGCAGCAAGCACAGGCAGCATAGCAAGCACAGGCAGCCCAACAAGCAAAGGCGGCACAGCAAGCACAGGCAGCCCAACAAGCACAGGCGGCACAGCAAGCACAGGCAGCAAGCAAAGGCAGCACAGCAAGCACAGGCAGCCCAACAAGCACAGGCGGCACAGCAAGCACAGGCAGCAAGCACAGGCAGCACAGGCAGCAAGTACAGGCAGCACAGGCAGCACAGCAAGCACAGGCAGCAAGCACAGGCAGCAAGCAAAGGCAGCACAGCAAGCACAGGCAGCAAGCATAGGCAGCACAGCAAGCACAGGCAGCAAGCACAGGCAGCTCAGCAAGCACGGGCAGCAAGCACAGGCAGCAAGCACAGGCAGCACAGCAAGCACAGGCAGCAAGCACAGGCAGCACAGCAAGCACAGGCAGCATAGCAAACACGGGCAGCTTGCACAGGCAGCATAGCAAGCAAAGCAAGCACAGGCAACAAGCACAGGCAGCACAGCAAGCACAGGCAGCACAGGCAGCACAGCAAGCACAGGCAGCAAGCACAGGCAGCACAGGCAGCACAGCAAGCACAGGCAGCAAGCACAGGCAGCACAGGCAGCACAACAAGCACGGGCGGCACAGCAAGCACAGGCAGCAAGCACAGGCAGCACAGACAGCACAGCAGGCACAGGCAGCAAGCACAGGCAGCACAGCAAACACAGGCAGCACAGCAAGCACAGGCAGCACAGCACAGGCAGCACAGCAAGCACAGGCAGCATAGCAAACACAGGCAGCACAGCAAGCACAGGCAGCAAGCACAGGCAGCACAGCAAGCACAGGCAGCAAGCACAGGCAGCACAGCAAGCACAGGCAGCACAGGCAGCACAGCACAGGCAGCACAGCAAGCACAGGCAGCAAGCACAAGCAGCACAGCAAGCACAGGCAGCAACAACAGGCAGCACAGCAAGCACAGGCAGCAAGCAAAGGCAGCACAGCAAGCACAGGCAGCAAGCACAGGCAGCACAGTAAGCACAGGCAGCACAGCAAGCACAGGCAGCACAGCAAGCACAGGCAGCAAGCACAGGCAGCATAGCAAGCACAGCAAGCGCAGGCAGCACAACAAGCACAGGCGACACAGCAAGCACAGGCAGCAAGCACAGGCAGCAAGCAAATGCAGCACAGCAAGCACAGGCAGCACAACAAGCACAGGCGGCACAGCAAGCACAGGCAGCACAGCAAGCACAGGCAGCAAGCACAGGCAGCACAGCAAGCACACGCAGCGCAGCAAGCACAGGCAGCAAGCACAGGCAGCACAGCAAGCACAGGCAGCAAGCACAGGCAGCACAGCAAGCACAGGCAGCAAGCACAGGCAGCACAGCAAGCACAAACAGCAAGCACAGGCAGCACAGCAAGCACAGGCAGCACAGCAAGCACAAACAGCAAGCATAGGCAGCACAGCAAGCACAGGCAGCAAGCACAGGCAGCACAGCAAGCACAAACAGCAAGCATAGGCAGCACAGCAAGCACAGGCAGCAAGCACAGGCAGCATAGCAAGCACAGCAAGTACAGGCAGCCCAACAATCACAGGCGGCACAGCAAGCACAGGCAGCAAGCAAAGGCAGCACAGCAAGCACAGGCAGCAAGCACAGGCAGCTCAGGCAGCACAGCAAGCACAGGCAGCACAGCAAGCACAAACAGCAAGCACAGGCAGCACAGCAAGCACAAGCACAGCAAGCACAAACAGCAAGCATAGGCAGCACAGCAAGCACAGGCAGCAAGCACAGGCAGCACAGCAAGCACAGGCAGCAAGCACAGGCAGCACAGCAAGCACCGGCAGCACAGCAAGCACAGGCTGCACAGCAAGCACAGGCAGCACAGCAAGCACGGGCACACAAGCACAGGCAGCACAGCAAGCACAGGCAGCACAGCAAGTGCAGCAAGCACAGGCAGCACAGCAAGCAGAGGCAGCAAGCACAGGCAGCAAGCACAGGCAGCACAGCAAGCACAGGCAGCACAGCAAGCACAGGCCGCACAGCAAGCACAAGCAGCACAGCAAGCACAGGCAGCAAGCACAGGCAGCACAGCAAGCACAGGCAGCACAGCAAGCACAAACAGCAAGCATAGGCAGCACAGCAAGCACAGGCAGCAAGCACAGCAAGCACAGGCAGCCCAACAAGCACAGGCGGCACAGCAAGCACAGGCAGCAAGCACAAGCAGCACAGCAAGCACAGGCAGCAAGCACAGGCAGCTCAGGCAGCACAGCAAGCACAGGCAGCACAGCAAGCACAGGCAGCAAGCACAGGCAGCACTGGCAGCACAGGCAGCAAGCACAGGCAGCACAGCAAGCACAGGCAGCAAGCAGAGGCAGCACAGCAAGCACAGGCAGCAAGCACAGGCAGCACAGCAAGCACAGGCAGCAAGCACAGGCAGCACAGCAAGCACAGGCAGCACAGCAAGCGCAAACAGCAAGCACAGGCAGCACAGCAAGCACAAACAGCAAGCACAGGCCGCACAGCAAGCACAAACAGCAAGCATAGGCAGCACAGGCAGCAAGCACAGGCAGCATAGCAAGCACAGCAAGCACAGGCAGCACAGCAAGCACAAACAGCAAGCACAGGCAGCACAGCAAGCACAGGCAGCAAGCACAGGCAGCATAGCAAGCACAGCAAGCACTGGCAGCCCAACAAGCACAGGCGGCACAGCAAGTTCAGGCAGCAAGCACAGGCAGCAAGCAAAGGCAGCACAGCAAGCACAGGCAGCACAGCAAGCACAGGCAGCACAGCAAGCACAGGCAGCACAGCAAGCACACGCAGCGCAGCAAACACAGGCAGCACAGCAAGCACAGACAGCACAGGCAGCAAGCACAAGCAGCACAGCAAGCACAGGCAGCAAGCACAGGCAGCTCAGGCAGCTCAGTCAGCACAGCAAGCACAGGCAGCACAGCAAGCACAGGCAGCAAGCACAGGCAGCAAGCAAAGGCAGCACAGCAAGCACAGGCAGTAAGCACAGGCAGCACAGCAAGCACACGCAGCGCAGCAAGCACAGACAGCAAGCACAGGCAGCTCAGGCAGCTCAGGCAGCACAGCAAGCACAGGCAGCAAGCACAAGCAGCACAGCAAGCACAGGCAGCAAGCACAGGCAGCACAGCAAGCACAGGCAGCAAGCACAGGCAGCACAGCAAGCACAGGCAGCAAGCACAGGCAGCACAGCAAGCACAGGCAGCACAGCAAGCACAGGCAGCAAGCACAGGCAGCACAGCAAGCACAAACAGCAAGCACAGGCAGCACAGCAAGCACAGGCAGCAAGCACAGCAAGCACAAACAGCAAGCATAGGCAGCACAGCAAGCACAGGCAGCATAGCAAGCACAGCAAGCACAGGCAGCCCAACAAGCACAGGCGGCACAGCAAGCACAGGCAGCAAGCAAAGGCAGCACAGCAAGCACAGGCAGCAAGCACAGGCAGCACAGCAAGCACACGCAGCGCAGCAAGCACAGACAGCAAGCACAGGCAGCTCAGGCAGCTCAGGCAGCACAGCAAGCACAGGCAGCAAGCACAAGCAGCACAGCAAGCACAGGCAGCAAGCACAGGCAGCACAGCAAGCACAGGCAGCACAGCAAGCACAAACAGCAAGCATAGGCAGCACAGCAAGCACAGGCAGCAAGCACAGCAAGCACAGGCAGCCCAACAAGCACAGGCAGCAAGCACAAGCAGCACAGCAAGCACAGCCAGCAAGCACAGCCAGCAAGCACAGGCAGCTCAGGCAGCACAGCAAGCACGGGCAGCACAGCAAGCACAGGCAGCAAGCACAGGCAGCACTGGCAGCACAGGCAGCAAGCACAGGCAGCACAGCAAGCACAGGCAGCAAGCAGAGGCAGCACAGCAAGCACAGGCAGCAAGCACAGGCAGCACAGCAAGCACAGGCAGCAAGCACAGGCAGCACAGCAAGCACAGGCAGCACAGCAAGCTCAAACAGCAAGCACAGGCAGCACAGCAAGCACAAACAGCAAGCACAGGCAGCACAGCAAGCACGGGCAGCACAGCACAGGCAGCACAGCACAGGCAGCACAGCAAGCACAGGCAGCAAGCACAGGCAGCACAGCAAGCACCAGCAGCACAGCAAGCACAGGCTGCACAGCAAGCACAGGCAGCACAGCAAGCACGGGCACACAAGCACAGGCAGCACAGGCAGCACAGCAAGTGCAGCAAGCACAGGCAGCACAGCAAGCAGAGGCAGCAAGCACAGGCAGCACAGCGAGCACACGCAGCGCAGCAAGCACAGGCAGCACAGGCAGCAAGCACAGGCAGCACAGCAAGCACAGACAGCAAGCACAGGCAGCTCAGGCAGCTCAGGCAGCACAGCAAGCACAGGCAGCACAGCAAGCACAGGCAGCAAGCACAGGCAGCAAGCACAGGCAGCACAGCAAGCACCGGCAGCACAGCAAGCACAGGCAGCAAGCACAGGCAGCACAGCAAGCACAGACAGCACAGCAAGCACAGGCAGCACAGCAAGCACAAACAGCAAGCATAGGCAGCACAGCAATCACAGGCAGCAAGCACAGGCAGCCCAACAAGCACAGGCGGCACAGCAAGCACAGGCAGCAAGCACAGGCAGCAAGCAAAGGCAGCACAGCAAGCACAGGCAGCAAGCACAGGCAGCACAGCAAGCAGAGGCAGCAAGCACAGGCAGCACAGCGAGCACACGCAGCGCAGCAAGCACAGGCAGCACAGGCAGCAAGCACAGGCAGCACAGCAAGCACAGACAGCAAGCACAGGCAGCTCAGGCAGCTCAGGCAGCACAGCAAGCACAGGCAGCACAGCAAGCACAGGCAGCAAGCACAGGCAGCAAGCACAGGCAGCACAGCAAGCACCGGCAGCACAGCAAGCACAGGCAGCAAGCACAGGCAGCACAGCAAGCACAGACAGCACAGCAAGCACAGGCAGCACAGCAAGCACAAACAGCAAGCATAGGCAGCACAGCAATCACAGGCAGCAAGCACAGGCAGCCCAACAAGCACAGGCGGCACAGCAAGCACAGGCAGCAAGCACAGGCAGCAAGCAAAGGCAGCACAGCAAGCACAGGCAGCAAGCACAGGCAGCACAGCAAGCACACGCAGCGCAGCAAGCACAGGCAGCACAGCAAGCACAGACAGCACAGCAAGCACAGGCAGCAAGCACAGGCAGCAAGCACAGGCAGCTCAGGCAGCACAGGCAGCACAGCAAGCACAGGCAGCAAGCACAGGCAGCACAGGCAGCATAGCAAGCACAGGCAGCAAGCACAGGCAGCAAGCAAAGGCAGCACAGCAAGCACAGGCAGCACAGCAAGCACAGGCAGCACAGCAAGCACGGGCAGCAAGCACCGGCAGCACAGCAAGCACGGGCAGCAAGCACAGGGAGCAAGCACAGGCAGCACAGCAAGCACAGGCAGCAAGCACAGGCAGCACAGCAAGCACAGGCAGCAAGCACAGGCAGCACAGCAAACACAGGCAACACAGCAAGCACAGGCAGCAAGCACAGGCAGCACAGCAAGCACAGGCAGCACAGCAGGCACAGGCAGCAAGCACAGGCAGCACAGCAAGCACAGGCAGCACAGCAAGCACAGGCAGCAAGCATAGGCAGCACAGCAAGCACAGGCAGCAAGCACAGGCAGCACAGCAAACACAGGCAGCACAGCAAGCACAGGCAGCAAGCACAGGCAGCAAGCACAGGCAGCAAGCAAAGGCAGCACAGCAAGCACAGGCAGCAAGCACAGGCAGCACAGCAAGCACACGCAGCGCAGCAAGCACAGGCAGCACAGCAAGCACAGACAGCACAGCAAGCACAGGCAGCAAGCACAGGCAGCACAGGCAGCACAGGCAGCAAGCACAGGCATGTTAGGAACCCGCAAAATAGCTCGACGAGATGTGTTCGTTTTTTAGCGATTCTGGGGGAAGTGCAGAGGGGTCAAGCTCCGTCCTCTTTCCAACAGGCAAAGCCTGCTCCGATCTTCGGCGAGATTCACTCTCGCATTTGTTTACAATGCTTACACTTACTGAGACGCAGGTCAATGCACCGGCCGCCGAGGTAAACATATGATCCGCGACTCTCGGCGCCTCCAAAAACAGGTGACAGAGCAACGCACTGTCGTGTGCCACTGTCGAATTACCGCGTGTTATGGGCGAAATCAAATGCATCGGTAACAGGCAGCACAGCAAGCACAGGCAGCAAGCACAGGCAGCACAGCAAACACAGGCAGCACAGCAAGCACAGGCAGCAAGCACAGACAGCACAGCAAACACAGGCAGCACAGCAAGCACAGACAGCACAGCAAGCACAGGCAGCAAGCACAAGCAGCACAGCAAGCACAGGCAGCAAGCACAGGCAGCTCAGGCAGCTCAGTCAGCACAGCAAGCACAGGCAGCACAGCAAGCACAGGCAGCAAGCACAGGCAGCAAGCAAAGGCAGCACAGCAAGCACAGGCAGTAAGCACAGGCAGCACAGCAAGCACACGCAGCGCAGCAAGCACAGACAGCAAGCACAGGCAGCTCAGGCAGCTCAGGCAGCACAGCAAGCACAGGCAGCAAGCACAAGCAGCACAGCAAGCACAGGCAGCACAGCAAGCACAGGCAGCAAGCACAGGCAGCACAGCAAGCACAGGCAGCAAGCACAGGCAGCACAGCAAGCACAGGCAGCACAGCAAGCACAGGCAGCAAGCACAGGCAGCACAGCAAGCACAAACAGCAAGCACAGGCAGCACAGCAAGCACAGGCAGCAAGCACAGCAAGCACAAACAGCAAGCATAGGCAGCACAGCAAGCACAGGCAGCATAGCAAGCACAGCAAGCACAGGCAGCCCAACAAGCACAGGCGGCACAGCAAGCACAGGCAGCAAGCAAAGGCAGCACAGCAAGCACAGGCAGCAAGCACAGGCAGCACAGCAAGCACACGCAGCGCAGCAAGCACAGACAGCAAGCACAGGCAGCTCAGGCAGCTCAGGCAGCACAGCAAGCACAGGCAGCACAGCAAGCACAGGCAGCAAGCACAAGCAGCACAGCAAGCACAGGCAGCAAGCACAGGCAGCACAGCAAGCACAGGCAGCACAGCAAGCACAAACAGCAAGCATAGGCAGCACAGCAAGCACAGGCAGCAAGCACAGCAAGCACAGGCAGCCCAACAAGCACAGGCAGCAAGCACAAACAGCACAGCAAGCACAGCCAGCAAGCACAGCCAGCAAGCACAGGCAGCACAGGCAGCACAGCAAGCACAGGCAGCAAGCACAGGCAGCACAGCAAGCACCGGCAGCACAGCAAGCACAGGCTGCACAGCAAGCACAGGCAGCACAGCAAGAACGGGCACACAAGCACAGGCAGCACAGGCAGCACAGCAAGTGCAGCAAGCACAGGCAGCACAGCAAGCAGAGGCAGCAAGCACAGGCAGCACAGCGAGCACACGCAGCGCAGCAAGCACAGGCAGCACAGGCAGCAAGCACAGGCAGCACAGCAAGCACAGACAGCAAGCACAGGCAGCTCAGGCAGCTCAGGCAGCACAGCAAGCACAGGCAGCACAGCAAGCACAGGCAGCAAGCACAGGCAGCAAGCACAGGCAGCACAGCAAGCACCGGCAGCACAGCAAGCACAGGCAGCAAGCACAGGCAGCACAGCAAGCACAGACAGCACAGCAAGCACAGGCAGCACAGCAAGCACAAACAGCAAGCATAGGCAGCACAGCAATCACAGGCAGCAAGCACAGGCAGCCCAACAAGCACAGGCGGCACAGCAAGCACAGGCAGCAAGCACAGGCAGCAAGCAAAGGCAGCACAGCAAGCACAGGCAGCAAGCACAGGCAGCACAGCAAGCACACGCAGCGCAGCAAGCACAGGCAGCACAGCAAGCACAGACAGCACAGCAAGCACAGGCAGCAAGCACAGGCAGCAAGCACAGGCAGCTCAGGCAGCACAGGCAGCACAGCAAGCACAGGCAGCAAGCACAGGCAGCACAGGCAGCATAGCAAGCACAGGCAGCAAGCACAGGCAGCAAGCAAAGGCAGCACAGCAAGCACAGGCAGCACAGCAAGCACAGGCAGCACAGCAAGCACGGGCAGCAAGCACCGGCAGCACAGCAAGCACGGGCAGCAAGCACAGGGAGCAAGCACAGGCAGCACAGCAAGCACAGGCAGCAAGCACAGGCAGCACAGGCAGCAAGCACAGGCAGCACAGCAAACACAGGCAACACAGCAAGCACAGGCAGCAAGCACAGGCAGCACAGCAAGCACAGACAGCACAGCAGGCACAGGCAGCAAGCACAGGCAGCACAGCAAACACAGGCAGCACAGCAAGCACAGGCAGCACAGCACAGGCAGCACAGCAAGCACAGGCAGCATAGCAAACACAGGCAGCACAGCAAGCACAGGCAGCAAGCACAGGCAGCACAGCAAGCACAGGCAGCAAGCACAGGCAGCACAGCAAACACAGGCAGCACAGCAAGCACAGGCAGCAAGCACAGGCAGCCCAACAAGCACAGGCGGCACAGCAAGCACAGGCAGCAAGCACAGGCAGCAAGCAAAGGCAGCACAGCAAGCACAGGCAGCAAGCACAGGCAGCACAGCAAGCACACGCAGCGCAGCAAACACAGGCAGCACAGCAAGCACAGACAGCACAGCAAGCACAGGCAACAAGCACAAGCAGCACAGCAAGCACAGGCAGCAAGCACAGGCAGCTCAGGCAGCACAGGCAGCACAGCAAGCACAGGCAGCAAGCACAGGCAGCACAGGCAGCACAGGCAGCAAGCACAGGTAGCACAGCAAGCACAGGCAGCACAGCAAGCACAGGCAGCAAGCATAGGCAGCACAGCAAGCACAGGCAGCAAGCACAGGCAGCACAGCAAACACAGGCAGCACAGCAAGCACAGGCAGCAAGCACAGGCAGCAAGCACAGGCAGCAAGCAAAGGCAGCACAGCAAGCACAGGCAGCAAGCACAGGCAGCACAGCAAGCACACGCAGCGCAGCAAGCACAGGCAGCACAGCAAGCACAGACAGCACAGCAAGCACAGGCAGCAAGCACAAGCAGCACAGCAAGCACAGGCAGCAAGCACAGGCAGCTCAGGCAGCACAGGCAGCAAGCACAGGCAGCACAGGCAGCAAGCACAGGCAGCACAGCAAGCACAGGCAGCACAGCAAGCACAGGCAGCAAGCATAGGCAGCAAGCACAGGCAGCGCAGCAAGCTCAGGCAACACAGCAAGCACAGGCAGCAAGCACAGGCAGCACAGCAGGCACAGGCAGCACAGCAAGCACAGGCAACAAGCACAGGCAGCACACCAAGCACAGGCAGCACAGCAAGCACAGGCAGCACACCAAGCACAGGCAGCACAGCAAGCACAGGCAGCACAGCAAGCACGGGAAGCAAGCACAGGCAGCTTGCACAGGCAGCATAGCAAGCACAGCAAGCACAGGCAGCAAGCACAGGCAGCAAGCACAGGCAGCACAGGCAGCACAGGCAGCAAGCACAGGCATGTTAGGAACCCGCAAAATAGCTCGACGAGATGTGTTCGTTTTTTAGCGATTCTGGGGGAAGTGCAGAGGGGTCAAGCTCCGTCCTCTTTCCAACAGGCAAAGCCTGCTCCGATCTTCGGCGAGATTCACTCTCGCATTTGTTTACAATGCTTACACTTACTGAGACGCAGGTCAATGCACCGGCCGGCGAGGTAAACATATGATCCGCGACTCTCGGCGCCTCCAAAAACAGGTGACAGAGCAACGCACTGTCGTGTGCCACTGTCGAATTACCGCGTGTTATGGGCGAAATCAAATGCATCGGTAACAGGCAGCACAGCAAGCACAGGCAGCAAGCACAGGCAGCACAGCAAACACAGGCAGCACAGCAAGCACAGGCAGCAAGCACAGACAGCACAGCAAACACAGGCAGCACAGCAAGCACAGGCAGCAAGCACAGGCAGCACAGCAAGCACAGGCAGCAAGAACAGGCAGCACAGCAAGCACAGGCAGCAAGCACAGGCAGCACAGCAAACACAGGCAACACAGCAAGCACCGGCAGCAAGCACAGGCAGCACAGCAAGCACAGACAGCACAGCAGGCACAGGCAGCAAGCACAGGCAGCACAGCAAACACAGGCAGCACAGCAAGCACAGGCAGCACAGCACAGGCAGCACAGCAAGCACAGGCAGCACAGCAAGCACAGGCAGCAAGCACAGGCAGCACAGCAAACACAGGCAGCACAGCAAGCACAGGCAGCAAGCACAGGCAGCCCAACAAGCACAGGCGGCACAGCAAGCACAGGCAGCAAGCACAGGCAGCAAGCAAAGGCAGCACAGCAAGCACAGGCAGCAAGCACAGGCACCACAGCAAGCACACGCAGCGCAGCAAACACAGGCAGCACAGCAAGCACAGACAGCACAGCAAGCACAGGCAGCAAGCACAAGCAGCACAGCAAGCACAGGCAGCAAGCACAGGCAGCTCAGGCAGCACAGGCAGCACAGCAAGCACAGGCAGCAAGCACAGGCAGCACAGGCAGCACAGGCAGCAAGCACAGGTAGCACAGCAAGCACAGGCAGCAAGCATAGGCAGCACAGCAAGCACAGGCAGCAAGCACAGGCAGCACAGCAAACACAGGCAGCACAGCAAGCACAGGCAGCAAGCACAGGCAGCAAGCACAGGCAGCAAGCAAAGGCAGCACAGCAAGCACAGGCAGCACAGCAAGCACACGCATAGCAGCAAGCACAGGCAGCACAGCAAGCACACGCATAGCAGCAAGCACAGGCAGCACAGCAAGCACAGACAGCACAGCAAGCACAGGCAGCAAGCACAAGCAGCACAGCAAGCACAGGCAGCAAGCACAGGCAGCTCAGGCAGCACAGGCAGCAAGCACAGGCAGCACAGGCAGCAAGCACAGGCAGCACAGCAAGCACAGGCAGCACAGCAAGCACAGGCAGCAAGCATAGGCAGCAAGCACAGGCAGCGCAGCAAGCTCAGGCAGCACAGCAAGCACAGGCAGCAAGCACAGGCAGCACAGCAGGCACAGGCAGCACAGCAAGCACAGGCAACAAGCACAGGCAGCACACCAAGCACAGGCAGCACAGCAAGCACAGGCAGCACAGCAAGCACAGGCAGCAAGCACAGGCAGCACAGCAAGCACGGGCAGCAAGCACAGGCAGCTTGCACAGGCAGCATAGCAAGCACAGCAAGCACAGGCAGCAAGCACAGGCAGCAAGCACAGGCAGCACAGGCAGCACAGGCAGCAAGCACAGGCATGTTAGGAACCCGCAAAATAGCTCGACGAGATGTGTTCGTTTTTTAGCGATTCTGGGGGAAGTGCAGAGGGGTCAAGCTCCGTCCTCTTTCCAACAGGCAAAGCCTGCTCCGATCTTCGGCGAGATTCACTCTCGCATTTGTTTACAATGCTTACACTTACTGAGACGCAGGTCAATGCACCGGCCGCCGAGGTAAACATATGATCCGCGACTCTCGGCGCCTCCAAAAACAGGTGACAGAGCAACGCACTGTCGTGTGCCACTGTCGAATTACCGCGTGTTATGGGCGAAATCAAATGCATCGGTAACAGGCAGCACAGCAAGCACAGGCAGCAAGCACAGGCAGCACAGCAAACACAGGCAGCACAGCAAGCACAGGCAGCAAGCACAGACAGCACAGCAAACACAGGCAGCACAGCAAGCACAGGCAGCAAGCACAGGCAGCACAGCAAGCACAGGCAGCAAGAACAGGCAGCACAGCAAGCACGGGCAGCAAGCACAGGCAGCACAGCAAGCACAGGCAGCAAGCACAGGCAGCAAGCACAGGCAGCACAGCAAGCACAGGCAGCAAGCACAGGCAGCACAGCAAGCAGGGGCAGCAAGCACAGGCAGCACAGCAAGCACAGGCAGCACAGCAAGTGCAGCAAGCACAGGCAGCACAGCAAGCAGAGGCAGCAAGCACAGGCAGCGCAGCAAGCACAGGCAGCAAGCACAGGCAGCACAGCAAGCACAGGCAGCACAGCAAGCACGGACAGCAAGCACAGGCAGCACAGCAAGCACGGGCAGCAAGCACCGGCAGCACAGCAAGCACAGGCAGCAAGCACAGGCAGCAAGCACAGGCAGCACAGCAAGCACAAACAGCAAGCATAGGCAGCACAGCAAGCACAAACAGCAAGCACAGGCAGCACAGCAAGCACAGGCAGCACAGCAAGCACAAACAGCAAGCACAGGCAGCACAGCAAGCACAAACAGCAAGCACAGGCAGCACAGCAAGCACGGGCAGCACAGCACAGGCAGCACAGCAAGCACAGGCAGCAAGCACAGGCAGCAAGCACAGGCAGCACAGCAAGCACCGGCAGCACAGCAAGCACAGGCAGCACAGCAAGCACAGGCAGCAAGCACAGGCAGCACAGCAAGCACGGGTACACAAGCACAGGCAGCACAACAAGCACGGGCGGCACAGCAAGCACAGGCAGCAAGCACAGGCAGCAAGCAAAGGCAGCACAGCAAGCACAGGCAGCACAGCAAGCACGGGCAGCAAGCACCGGCAGCACAGCAAGCATGGGCAGCAAGCACAGGCAGCACAGCAAGCACAGGCAGCAAGCACAGGCAGCAAGCACAGGCAGCAAGCAAAGGCAGCACAGCAAGCACAGGCAGCACAGCAAGCACGGGCAGCAAGCACCGGCAGCACAGCAAGCACGGGCAGCAAGCACAGGCAGCAAGCACAGGCAGCACAGCACGCACAGGCAGCAAGCACAGGCAGCACAGCAAGCACAAACAGCAAGCATAGGCAGCACAGCAAGCACAGGCAGCATAGCAAGCACAGCAAGCACAGGCAGCCCAACAAGCACAGGCGGCACAGCAAGCACAGGCAGCAAGCACAGGCAGCAAGCAAAGGCAGCACAGCAAGCACAGGCAGCACAGCAAGCACAGGCAGCAAGCACAGGCAGCACAGCAAGCACAGGCAGCACAGCAAGCACAGACAGCACAGCAAGCACAGGCAGCACAGCAAGCACAAACAGCAAGCATAGGCAGCACAGCAATCACAGGCAGCAAGCACAGGCAGCCCAACAAGCACAGGCGGCACAGCAAGCACAGGCAGCAAGCACAGGCAGCAAGCAAAGGCAGCACAGCAAGCACAGGCAGCAAGCACAGGCAGCACAGCAAGCACACGCAGCGCAGCAAGCACAGACAGCACAGCAAGCACAGGCAGCAAGCACAAGCAGCACAGCAAGCACAGGCAGCAAGCACAGGCAGCTCAGGCAGCACAGGCAGCACAGCAAGCACAGGCAGCAAGCACAGGCAGCACAGGCAGCACAGGCAGCAAGTACAGGCAGCACAGCAAGCACAGGCAGCACAGCAAGCACAGGCAGCAAGCATAGGCAGCACAGCAAGCACAGGCAGCAAGCACAGGCAGCACAGCAAGCACAGGCAGCTTGCACAGGCAGCATAGCAAGCACAGCAAGCACAGGCAGCAAGCACAGGCAGCAAGCAAAGGCAGCACAGCAAGCACAGGCAGCACAGCAAGCACAGGCAGCAAGCACCGGCAGCACAGCAAGCACGGGCAGCAAGCACAGGGAGCAAGCACAGGCAGCACAGCAAGCACAGGCAGCAAGCACAGGGAGCAAGCACAGGCAGCACAGCAAGCACAGGCAGCAAGCACAGGCAGCACAGCAAGCACAGGCAGCAAGCACAGGCAGCACAGCAAGCACAGGCAGCACAGCAAGCACAGGCAGCACAGCAAGCACACGCAGCGCAGCAAACACAGGCAGCACAGCAAGCACAGACAGCACAGCAAGCACAGGCAGCAAGCACAAGCAGCACAGCAAGCACAGGCAGCAAGCACAGGCAGCTCAGGCAGCTCAGTCAGCACAGCAAGCACAGGCAGCACAGCAAGCACAGGCAGCAAGCACAGGCAGCAAGCAAAGGCAGCACAGCAAGCACAGGCAGCAAACACAGGCAGCACAGCAAGCACACGCAGCGCAGCAAGCACAGACAGCAAGCACAGGCAGCTCAGGCAGCTCAGGCAGCACAGCAAGCACAGGCAGCAAGCACAAGCAGCACAGCAAGCACAGGCAGCAAGCACAGGCAGCACAGCAAGCACAGGCAGCAAGCACAGGCAGCACAGCAAGCACAGGCAGCAAGCACAGGCAGCACAGCAAGCACAGGCAGCACAGCAAGCACAGGCAGCAAGCACAGGCAGCACAGCAAGCACAAACAGCAAGCACAGGCAGCACAGCAAGCACAGGCAGCAAGCACAGGCAGCACAGCAAGCACAAACAGCAAGCATAGGCAGCACAGCAAGCACAGGCAGCACAGCAAGCACAGGCAGCTTGCACAGGCAGCATAGCAAGCACAGCAAGCACAGGCATCAAGCACAGGCAGCACAGCAAGCACAGGCAACACAGCACGCACAGACAGCAAGCACAGGCAGCACAGCAAGCACAGGCAGCAAGCACAGGCAGCACAGGCAGCACAGCAAGCACAGGCAGCAAGCACAGGCAGCACAGCTAGCACAGGCAGCACAACAAGCACGGGCGGCACAGCAAGCACAGGCAGCAAGCAAAGGCAGCACAGCAAGCACGGGCAGCAAGCACCGGCAGCACAGCAAGCACGGGCAGCAAGCACAGGGAGCAAGCACAGGCAGCACAGCAAGCACAGGCAGCAAGCACAGGCAGCAAGCACAGGCAGCACAGCAAGCACGGGCAGCAAGCACAGGCAGCACAGGAAGCACAGGCAGCAAGCACAGGCAGCACAGCAAGCACAAACAGCAAGCATAGGCAGCACAGGCAGCACAGCAAGCACAGGCAGCCCAACAAGCACAGGCGGCACAGCAAGCACAGGCAGCAAGCACAGGCAGCAAGCAAAGGCAGCACAGCAAGCACAGGCAGCACAGCAAGCACAGGCAGCACAGCAAGCACAGGCAGCACAGCAAGCACAAACAGCAAGCATAGGCAGCACAGCAAGCACAGGCAGCAAGCACAGGCAGCCCAACAAGCACAGGCAGCAAGCAAAGGCAGCACAGCAAGCACAGGCAGCAAGCACAGGCAGCACAGCAAGCACACGCAGCGCAGCAAGCACAGGCAGCACAGACAGCACAGCAAGCACAGGAAGCAAGCACAAGCAGCACAGCAAGCACAGGCAGCAAGCACAGGCAGCAAGCACAGGCAGCACAGCAAGCACAGGCAGCACAGCAAGCACAAACAGCAAGCATAGGCAGCACAGCAAGCACAAACAGCAAGCACAGGCAGCACAGCAAGCACAGGCAGCACAGCAAGCACAAACAGCAAGCACAGGCAGCACAGCAAGCACAAACAGCAAGCACAGGCAGCACAGCAAGCACGGGCAGCACAGCACAGGCAGCACAGCAAGCACAGGCAGCAAGCACAGGCAGCAAGCACAGGCAGCACAGCAAGCACCGGCAGCACAGCAAGCACAGGCAGCACAGCAAGCACAGGCAGCAAGCACAGGCAGCACAGCAAGCACGGGTACACAAGCACAGGCAGCACAACAAGCACGGGCGGCACAGCAAGCACAGGCAGCAAGCACAGGCAGCAAGCAAAGGCAGCACAGCAAGCACAGGCAGCACAGCAAGCACGGGCAGCAAGCACCGGCAGCACAGCAAGCATGGGCAGCAAGCACAGGCAGCACAGCAAGCACAGGCAGCAAGCACAGGCAGCAAGCACAGGCAGCAAGCAAAGGCAGCACAGCAAGCACAGGCAGCACAGCAAGCACGGGCAGCAAGCACCGGCAGCACAGCAAGCACGGGCAGCAAGCACAGGCAGCAAGCACAGGCAGCACAGCACGCACAGGCAGCAAGCACAGGCAGCACAGCAAGCACAAACAGCAAGCATAGGCAGCACAGCAAGCACAGGCAGCATAGCAAGCACAGCAAGCACAGGCAGCCCAACAAGCACAGGCGGCACAGCAAGCACAGGCAGCAAGCACAGGCAGCAAGCAAAGGCAGCACAGCAAGCACAGGCAGCACAGCAAGCACAGGCAGCAAGCACAGGCAGCACAGCAAGCACAGGCAGCACAGCAAGCACAGACAGCACAGCAAGCACAGGCAGCACAGCAAGCACAAACAGCAAGCATAGGCAGCACAGCAATCACAGGCAGCAAGCACAGGCAGCAAGCAAAGGCAGCACAGCAAGCACAGGCAGCAAGCACAGGCAGCACAGCAAGCACACGCAGCGCAGCAAGCACAGACAGCACAGCAAGCACAGGCAGCAAGCACAAGCAGCACAGCAAGCACAGGCAGCAAGCACAGGCAGCTCAGGCAGCACAGGCAGCACAGCAAGCACAGGCAGCAAGCACAGGCAGCTCAGGCAGCACAGGCAGCACAGCAAGCACAGGCAGCAAGCACAGGCAGCACAGGCAGCACAGGCAGCAAGTACAGGCAGCACAGCAAGCACAGGCAGCACAGCAAGCACAGGCAGCAAGCATAGGCAGCACAGCAAGCACAGGCAGCAAGCACAGGCAGCACAGCAAGCACAGGCAGCTTGCACAGGCAGCATAGCAAGCACAGCAAGCACAGGCAGCAAGCACAGGCAGCAAGCAAAGGCAGCACAGCAAGCACAGGCAGCACAGCAAGCACAGGCAGCAAGCACAGGCAGCACAGCAAGCACAGGCAGCAAGCACAGGCAGCACAGCAAGCACAGGCAGCACAGCAAGCACAGGCAGCACAGCAAGCACACGCAGCGCAGCAAACACAGGCAGCACAGCAAGCACAGACAGCACAGCAAGCACAGGCAGCAAGCACAAGCAGCACAGCAAGCACAGGCAGCAAGCACAGGCAGCTCAGGCAGCTCAGTCAGCACAGCAAGCACAGGCAGCACAGCAAGCACAGGCAGCAAGCACAGGCAGCAAGCAAAGGCAGCACAGCAAGCACAGGCAGCAAACACAGGCAGCACAGCAAGCACACGCAGCGCAGCAAGCACAGACAGCAAGCACAGGCAGCTCAGGCAGCTCAGGCAGCACAGCAAGCACAGGCAGCAAGCACAAGCAGCACAGCAAGCACAGGCAGCAAGCACAGGCAGCACAGCAAGCACAGGCAGCAAGCACAGGCAGCACAGCAAGCACAGGCAGCAAGCACAGGCAGCACAGCAAGCACAGGCAGCACAGCAAGCACAGGCAGCAAGCACAGGCAGCACAGCAAGCACAAACAGCAAGCACAGGCAGCACAGCAAGCACAGGCAGCAAGCACAGGCAGCACAGCAAGCACAAACAGCAAGCATAGGCAGCACAGCAAGCACAGGCAGCACAGCAAGCACAGGCAGCTTGCACAGGCAGCATAGCAAGCACAGCAAGCACAGGCATCAAGCACAGGCAGCACAGCAAGCACAGGCAACACAGCACGCACAGACAGCAAGCACAGGCAGCACAGCAAGCACAGGCAGCAAGCACAGGCAGCACAGGCAGCACAGCAAGCACAGGCAGCAAGCACAGGCAGCACAGCTAGCACAGGCAGCACAACAAGCACGGGCGGCACAGCAAGCACAGGCAGCAAGCAAAGGCAGCACAGCAAGCACGGGCAGCAAGCACCGGCAGCACAGCAAGCACGGGCAGCAAGCACAGGGAGCAAGCACAGGCAGCACAGCAAGCACAGGCAGCAAGCACAGGCAGCAAGCACAGGCAGCACAGCAAGCACGGGCAGCAAGCACAGGCAGCACAGGAAGCACAGGCAGCAAGCACAGGCAGCACAGCAAGCACAAACAGCAAGCATAGGCAGCACAGGCAGCACAGCAAGCACAGGCAGCCCAACAAGCACAGGCGGCACAGCAAGCACAGGCAGCAAGCACAGGCAGCAAGCAAAGGCAGCACAGCAAGCACAGGCAGCACAGCAAGCACAGGCAGCACAGCAAGCACAGGCAGCACAGCAAGCACAAACAGCAAGCATAGGCAGCACAGCAAGCACAGGCAGCAAGCACAGGCAGCCCAACAAGCACAGGCAGCAAGCAAAGGCAGCACAGCAAGCACAGGCAGCAAGCACAGGCAGCACAGCAAGCACACGCAGCGCAGCAAGCACAGGCAGCACAGACAGCACAGCAAGCACAGGAAGCAAGCACAAGCAGCACAGCAAGCACAGGCAGCAAGCACAGGCAGCTCAGGCAGCACAGGCAGCAAGCACAGGCAGCACAGGCAGCAAGCACAGGCAGCACAGCAAGCACAGGCAGCACAGCAAGCACAGGCAGCAAGCACAGGCAGCGCAGCAAGCTCAGGCAGCACAGCAAGCACAGGCAGCACAGCAGGCACAGGCAGCACAGCAAGCACAGGCAACAAGCACAGGCAGCACACCAAGCACAGGCAGCACAGCAAGCACAGGCAGCACACCAAGCACAGGCAGCACAGCAAGCACAGGCAGCAAGCACAGGCAGCACAGCAAGCACAGGCAGCACAGCAAGCACGGGCAGCAAGCACAGGCAGCTTGCACAGGCAGCATAGCAAGCACAGCAAGCACAGGCAGCAAGAACAGGCAGCACAGGCAGCACAGGCAGCAAGCACAGGCATGTTAGGAACCCGCAAAATAGCTCGACGAGATGTGTTCGTTTTTTAGCGATTCTGGGGGAAGTGCAGAGGGGTCAAGCTCCGTCCTCTTTCCAACAGGCAAAGCCTGCTCCGATCTTCGGCGAGATTCACTCTCGCATTTGTTTACAATGCTTACACTTACTGAGACGCAGGTCAATGCACCGGCCGCCGAGGTAAACATATGATCCGCGACTCTCGGCGCCTCCAAAAACAGGTGACAGAGCAACGCACTGTCGTGTGCCACTGTCGAATTACCGCGTGTTATGGGCGAAATCAAATGCATCGGTAACAGGCAGCACAGCAAGCACAGGCAGCAAGCACAGGCAGCACAGCAAACACAGGCAGCACAGCAAGCACAGGCAGCAAGCACAGACAGCACAGCAAACACAGGCAGCACAGCAAGCACAGGCAGCAAGCACAGGCAGCACAGCAAGCACAGGCAGCAAGAACAGGCAGCACAGCAAGCACGGGCAGCAAGCACAGGGAGCAAGCACAGGCAGCACAGCAAGCACAGGCAGCAAGCACAGGCAGCACAGCAAGCACAGGCAGCAAGCACAGGCAGCACAGCAAGCACAGGCAGCACAGCAAGCACGGGCAGCAAGCACCGGCAGCACAGCAAGCACAGTAAGCACAGGCAGCAAGCACAGGCAGCACAGCAAGCACAGGCAGCAAGCACAGACAGCACAGCAAACACAGGCAGCACAGCAAGCACAGGCAGCAAGCACAGGCAGCACAGCAAGCACAGGCAGCAAGAACAGGCAGCACAGCAAGCACGGGCAGCAAGCACAGGGAGCAAGCACAGGCAGCACAGCAAGCACAGGCAGCAAGCACAGGCAGCACAGCAAGCACAGGCAGCAAGCACAGGCAGCACAGCAAGCACAGGCAGCACAGCAAGCACGGGCAGCAAGCACCGGCAGCACAGCAAGCACAGTAAGCACAGGCAGCAAGCACAGGCAGCACAGCAAGCACAGGCAGCAAGCACAGGCAGCACAGCAAGCACGGGCAGCAAGCACCGGCAGCACAGCAAGCACGGGCAGCAAGCACAGGGAGCAAGCACAGGCAGCACAGCAAGCACAGGCAGCAAGCACAGGCAGCACAGCAAGCACAGGCAGCAAGCACAGGCAGCACAGCAAACACAGGCAGCACAGCAAGCACAGGCAGCAAGCACAGGCAGCACAGCAAGCACAATAAGCACAGGCAGCAAGCACAGGCAGCACAGGCAGCAAGCACAGGCAGCACAGCAAACACAGGCAGCAAGCACAGGCAGCAAGCAAAGGCAGCACAGCAAGCACAGGCAGCACAGCAAGCACAGGCAGCACAGCAAACACAGGCAGCACAGCAAGCACAGGCAGCACAGCACAGGCAGCACAGCAAGCACAGGCAGCATAGCAAACACAGGCAGCACAGCAAGCGCAGGCAGCAAGCACAGGCAGCAAGCACAGGCAGCAAGCACAGGCAGCACAGCAAGCACAAACAGCAAGCATAGGCAGCACAGCAAGCACAAACAGCAAGCACAGGCAGCACAGCAAGCACAGGCAGCACAGCAAGCACAAACAGCAAGCACAGGCAGCACAGCAAGCACAAACAGCAAGCACAGGCAGCACAGCAAGCACGGGCAGCACAGCACAGGCAGCACAGCAAGCACAGGCAGCAAGCACAGGCAGCAAGCACAGGCAGCACAGCAAGCACCGGCAGCACAGCAAGCACAGGCAGCACAGCAAGCACAGGCAGCAAGCACAGGCAGCAAGCACAGGCAGCACAGCAAGCACGGGTACACAAGCACAGGCAGCACAACAAGCACGGGCGGCACAGCAAGCACAGGCAGCAAGCACAGCCAGCAAGCAAAGGCAGCACAGCAAGCACAGGCAGCACAGCAAGCACAGGCAGCACAGCAAGCACGGGCAGCAAGCACCGGCAGCACAGCAAGCATGGGCAGCAAGCACAGGCAGCACAGCAAGCACAGGCAGCAAGCACAGGCAGCAAGCACAGGCAGCAAGCAAAGGCAGCACAGCAAGCACAGGCAGCACAGCAAGCACGGGCAGCAAGCACCGGCAGCACAGCAAGCACGGGCAGCAAGCACAGGCAGCAAGCACAGGCAGCACAGCAAGCACAGGCAGCAAGCACAGGCAGCACAGCAAGCACAAACAGCAAGCATAGGCAGCACAGCAAGCACAGGCAGCATAGCAAGCACAGCAAGCACAGGCAGCCCAACAAGCACAGGCGGCACAGCAAGCACAGGCAGCAAGCACAGGCAGCAAGCAAAGGCAGCACAGCAAGCACAGGCAGCACAGCAAGCACAGGCAGCAAGCACAGGCAGCACAGCAAGCACAGGCAGCAAGCACAGCAAGCACAGGCAGCCCAACAAGCACAGGCGGCACAGCAAGCACAGGCAGCAAGCACAAGCAGCACAGCAAGCACAGGCAGCAAGCACAGGCAGCTCAGGCAGCACAGCAAGCACAGGCAGCACAGCAAGCACAAGCAGCAAGCACAGGCAGCACTGGCAGCACAGGCAGCAAGCACAGGCAGCACAGCAAGCACAGGCAGCAAGCAGAGGCAGCACAGCAAGCACAGGCAGCAAGCACAGGCAGCACAGCAAGCACAGGCAGCAAGCACAGGCAGCACAGCAAGCACAGGCAGCACAGCAAGCACAAACAGCAAGCACAGGCAGCACAGCAAGCACAAACAGCAAGCACAGGCCGCACAGCAAGCACAGGCAGCACAGCAAGCACAAACAGCAAGGATAGGCAGCACAGCAAGCACAGGCAGCAAGCACAGGCAGCATAGCAAGCACAGCAAGCACAGGCAGCAAGCACAGGCAGCACAGCAAGCACAGGCAGCACAGCAAGCACAGGCAGCAAGCACAGGCAGCATAGCAAGCACAGCAAGCACAGGCAGCCCAACAAGCACAGGCGGCACAGCAAGTTCAGGCAGCAAGCACAGGCAGCAAGCAAAGGCAGCACAGCAAGCACAGGCAGCACAGCAAGCATAGGCAGCACAGCAAGCACAGGCAGCACAGCAAGCACACGCAGCGCAGCAAACACAGGCAGCACAGCAAGCACAGACAGCACAGCAAGCACAGGCAGCTCAGGCAGCACAGGCAGCACAGCAAGCACAGGCAGCAAGCACAGGCAGCACAGGCAGCTCAGTCAGCACAGCAAGCACAGGCAGCACAGCAAGCACAGGCAGCAAGCACAGGCAGCAAGCAAAGGCAGCACATCAAGCACAGGCAGCAAACACAGGCAGCACAGCAAGCACACGCAGCGCAGCAAGCACAGACAGCAAGCACAGGCAGCTCAGGCAGCACAGCAAGCACAGGCAGCAAGCACAAGCAGCACAGCAAGCACAGGCAGCAAGCACAGGCAGCACAGCAAGCACAGGCAGCAAGCACAGGCAGCACAGCAAACACAGGCAGCACAGCAAGCACAGGCAGCAAGCACAGACAGCACAGCAAACACAGGCAGCACAGCAAGCACAGGCAGCAAGCACAGGCAGCACAGCAAGCACAGGCAGCACAGCAAGCACAGGCAGCAAGCACAGGCAGCACAGCAAGCACAGGCAGCAAGCACAGGCAGCACAGCAAACACAGGCAGCACAGCAAGCACAGGCAGCAAGCACAGGCAGCACAGCAAGCACAGTAAGCACAGGCAGCAAGCACAGGCAGCAAGCACAGGCAGCACAGGCAGCAAGCACAGGCAGCACAGCAAACACAGGCAGCAAGCACAGGCAGCAAGCACAGGCAGCAAGCAAAGGCAGCACAGCAAGCACAGGCAGCACAGCAAGCACAGGCAGCAAGCACAGGCAGCACAGCAAACACAGGCAGCACAGCAAGCACAGGCAGCACAGCACAGGCAGCACAGCAAGCACAGGCAGCATAGCAAACACAGGCAGCACAGTAAGCACAGGCAGCAAGCACAGGCAGCACAGCAAGCACAGGCAGCAAGCACAGGCAGCACAGCAAACACAGGCAGAAAGCACAGGCAGCAAGCACAGGCAGCAAGCAAAGGCAGCACAGCAAGCACAGGCAGCACAGCAAGCACAGGCAGCACATTAAGCACAGGCAGCACAGCAAGCACAGGCAGCACAGCAAGCACGGGCAGCAAGCACCGGCAGCACAGCAAGCACGGGCAGCAAGCACAGGGAGCAAGCACAGGCAGCACAGCAAGCACAGGCAGCAAGCACAGGCAGCACAGCAAGCACAGGCAGCAAGCACAGGCAGCACAGCAAGCACAGGCAGCAAGCACAGGCAGCACAGCAAGCACAGACAGCACAGCAGGCACAGGCAGCAAGCACAGGCAGCACAGCAAACACAGGCAGCACAGCAAGCACAGGCAGCACAGCACAGGCAGCACAGCAAGCACAGGCAGCACAGCACAGGCAGCACAGCAAGCACAGGCAGCATAGCAAACACAGGCAGCACAGTAAGCACAGGCAGCAAGCACAGGCAGCAAGCAAAGGCAGCACAGCAAGCACAGGCAGCACAGCAAGCACATGCAGCAAGCACAGGCAGCACAGCAATCACAGGCAGCACAGCAAGCACAGGCAGCAAGCACAAGCAGCACAGCAAGCACAGGCAGCAAGCACAGGCAGCTCAGGCAGCTCAGGCAGCACAGCAAGCACAGGCAGCAAGCACAGGCAGCACAGCAAACACAGGCAGCAAGCACAGGCAGCAAGCACAGGCAGCAAGCACAGGCAGCAAGCAAAGGCAGCACAGAAAGCACAGGCAGCACAGCAAGCACAGGCAGCACATCAAGCACGGGCAGCAAGCACCGGCAGCACAGCAAGCACGGGCAGCAAGCACAGGCAGCACAGCAAGCACAGGCAGCAAGCACAGGCAGCACAGCAAGCACAGGCAGCACAGCAAGCACAAACAGCAAGCATAGGCAGCACAGGCAGCATAGCAAGCACAGCAAGCACAGGCAGCCCAACAAGCACAGGCGGCACAGCAAGCACAGGCAGCAAGCACAGGCAGCAAGCAAAGGCAGCACAGCAAGCACAGGCAGCACAGCAAGCACAGGCAGCAAGCACAGGCAGCACAGCAAGCACAGGCAGCACAGCAAGCACAGACAGCACAGCAAGCACAGGCAGCACAGCAAGCACAAACAGCAAGCATAGGCAGCACAGCAAGCACAGGCAGCAAGCACAGGCAGCCCAACAAGCACAGGCAGCAAGCACAGGCAGCAAGCAAAGGCAGCACAGCAAGCACAGGCAGCAGGCACAGGCAGCACAGCAAGCACACGCAGCGCAGCAAGCACAGGCAGCACAGCAAGCACAGACAGCACAGCAAGCACAGGCAGCAAGCACAAGCAGCACAGCAAGCACAGGCAGCTCAGGCAGCATAGGCAGCAAGCACAGGCAGCACAGGCAGCAAGCATAGGCAGCAAGCACAGGCAGCGCAGCAAGCTCAGGCAGCACAGCAAGCACAGGCAGCAAGCACAGGCAGCACAGCAGGCACAGGCAGCGCAGCAAGCACAGGCAACAAGCACAGGCAGCACACCAAGCACAGGCAGCACAGCAAGCACAGGCAGCACACCAAGCACAGGCAGCACAGCAAGCACAGGCAGCAAGCACAGGCAGCACAGCAAGCACAGGCAGCACAGCAAGCACGGGCAGCAAGCACAGGCAGCTTGCACAGGCAGCATAGCAAGCACAGCAAGCACAGGCAGCAAGCACAGGCAGCACAGGCAGCACAGGCAGCAAGCACAGGCATGTTAGGAACCCGCAAAATAGCTTGACGAGATGTGTTCGTTTTTTAGCGATTCTGGGGGAAGTGCAGAGGGGTCAAGCTCCGTCCTCTTTCCAACAGGCAAAGCCTGCTCCGATCTTCGGCGAGATTCACTCTCGCATTTGTTTACAATGTTTACACTTACTGAGACGCAGGTCAATGCACCGGCCGCCGAGGTAAACATATGATCCGCGACTCTCGGCGCCTCCAAAAACAGGTGACAGAGCAACGCACTGTCGTGTGCCACTGTCGAATTACCGCGTGTTATGGGCGAAATCAAATGCATCGGTAACAGGCAGCACAGCAAGCACAGGCAGCACAGCAAGCACAGGCAGCAAGCACAGGCAGCACAGCAAGCACAGGCAGCAAGCACAGGCAGCACAGGCAGCACAGCAAGCACAGGCAGCAAGCACAGGCAGCACAGCTAGCACAGGCAGCACAACAAGCACGGGCGGCACAGCAAGCACAGGCAGCAAGCAAAGGCAGCACAGCAAGCACGGGCAGCAAGCACCGGCAGCACAGCAAGCACGGGCAGCAAGCACAGGGAGCAAGCACAGGCAGCACAGCAAGCACAGGCAGCAAGCACAGGCAGCACAGCAAGCACAGGCAGCAAGCACAGGCAGCACAGCAAACACAGGCAGCACAGCAAGCACAGGCAGCAAGCACAGGCAGCACAGCAAGCACAGACAGCAAGCACAGGCAGCAAGCACAGGCAGCAAGCACAGGCAGCAAGCAAAGGCAGCACAGCAAGCACAGGCAGCACAGCAAGCACAGGCAGCACATCAAGCACGGGCAGCAAGCACCGGCAGCACAGCAAGCACGGGCAGCAAGCACAGGCAGCACAGCAAGCACAGGCAGCACAGCAAGCACAAACAGCAAGCATAGGCAGCACAGGCAGCATAGCAAGCACAGCAAGCACAGGCAGCCCAACAAGCACAGGCGGCACAGCAAGCACAGGCAGCAAGCACAGGCAGCAAGCAAAGGCAGCACAGCAAGCACAGGCAGCAAGCACAGGCAGCACAGCAAGCACAGGCAGCACAGCAAGCACAGGCAGCACAGCAAGCACAGGCAGCACAGCAAGCACAAACAGCAAGCATAGGCAGCACAGCAAGCACAGGCAGCAAGCACAGGCAGCCCAACAAGCACAGGCAGCAAGCACAGGCAGCAAGCAAAGGCAGCACAGCAAGCACAGGCAGCAAGCACAGGCAGCACAGCAAGCACAGGCAGCAAGCACAAGCAGCACAGCAAGCACAGGCAGCAAGCACAGGCAGCTCAGGCAGCACAGGCAGCAAGCACAGGCAGCACAGGCAGCAAGCACAGGCAGCACAGCAAGCACAGGCAGCAAGCATAGGCAGCAAGCACAGGCAGCGCAGCAAGCTCAGGCAGCACAGCAAGCACAGGCAGCAAGCACAGGCAGCACAGCAGGCACAGGCAGCGCAGCAAGCACAGGCAACAAGCACAGGCAGCACACCAAGCACAGGCAGCACAGCAAGCACAGGCAGCACACCAAGCACAGGCAGCACAGCAAGCACAGGCAGCAAGCACAGGCAGCACAGCAAGCACAGGCAGCACAGCAAGCACGGGCAGCAAGCACAGGCAAATTGCACAGGCAGCATAGCAAGCACAGGCAGCAAGCACAGGCAGCACAGGCAGCACAGGCAGCAAGCACAGGCAGCAAGCACAGGCAGCACAGCAAGCACAGGCAGCAAGCACAGGCAGCACAGCAAGCAGGGGCAGCAAGCACAGGCAGCACAGCAAGCACAGGCAGCTTGCACAGGCAGCATAGCAAGCACAGCAAGCACAGGCAGCAAGCACAGGCAGCACAGCAAGCACGGGCAGCAAGCACAGGGAGCAAGCACAGGCAGCACAGCAAGCACAAACAGCAAGCACAGGCAGCACAGCAAGCAGGGGCAGCAAGCACAGGCAGCACAGCAAGCACAGGCAGCACAGCAAGCACGGGCAGCAAGCACAGGCAAATTGCACAGGCAGCATAGCAAGCACCGGCAGCACAGCAAGCACAGGCAGCACAGCAAGCACGGGCAGCACAGCACAGGCAGCACAGCAAGCACAGGCAGCAAGCACAGGCAGCAAGCACAGGCAGCACAGCAAGCACCGGCAGCACAGCAAGCACAGGCAGCACAGCAAGCACGGGTACACAAGCACAGGCAGCACAACAAGCACGGGCGGCACAGCAAGCACAGGCAGCAAGCACAGGCAGCAAGCAAAGGCAGCACAGCAAGCACAGGCAGCACAGCAAGCACAGGCAGCACAGCAAGCACGGGCAGCAAGCACCGGCAGCACAGCAAGCATGGGCAGCAAGCACAGGCAGCACAGCAAGCACAGGCAGCAAGCACAGGCAGCACAGCAAGCACAGGCAGCAAGCACAGGCAGCACAGCAAGCACAGGCAGCACAGCAAGCACAGGCAGCAAGCACAGGCAGCACAGCAAGCACAAACAGCAAGCACAGGCAGCACAGCAAGCACAGGCAGCAAGCACAGGCAGCACAGCAAGCACAAACAGCAAGCATAGGCAGCACAGCAAGCACAGGCAGCACAGCAAGCACAGGCAGCTTGCACAGGCAGCATAGCAAGCACAGCAAGCACAGGCATCAAGCACAGGCAGCACAGCAAGCACAGGCAACACAGCACGCACAGACAGCAAGCACAGGCAGCACAGCAAGCACAGGCAGCAAGCACAGGCAGCACAGGCAGCACAGCAAGCACAGGCAGCAAGCACAGGCAGCACAGCTAGCACAGGCAGCACAACAAGCACGGGCGGCACAGCAAGCACAGGCAGCAAGCAAAGGCAGCACAGCAAGCACGGGCAGCAAGCACCGGCAGCACAGCAAGCACGGGCAGCAAGCACAGGGAGCAAGCACAGGCAGCACAGCAAGCACAGGCAGCAAGCACAGGCAGCAAGCACAGGCAGCAAGCACAGGCAGCACAGCAAGCACGGGCAGCAAGCACAGGCAGCACAGGAAGCACAGGCAGCACAGCAAGCACAAACAGCAAGCATAGGCAGCACAGGCAGCACAGCAAGCACAGGCAGCCCAACAAGCACAGGCGGCACAGCAAGCACAGGCAGCAAGCACAGGCAGCAAGCAAAGGCAGCACAGCAAGCACAGGCAGCACAGCAAGCACAGGCAGCACAGCAAGCACAGGCAGCACAGCAAGCACAGACAGCACAGCAAGCACAGGCAGCACAGCAAGCACAAACAGCAAGCATAGGCAGCACAGCAAGCACAGGCAGCAAGCACAGGCAGCCCAACAAGCACAGGCAGCAAGCAAAGGCAGCACAGCAAGCACAGGCAGCAAGCACAGGCAGCACAGCAAGCACACGCAGCGCAGCAAGCACAGGCAGCACAGCAAGCACAGACAGCACAGCAAGCACAGGAAGCAAGCACAAGCAGCACAGCAAGCACAGGCAGCAAGCACAGGCAGCTCAGGCAGCACAGGCAGCAAGCACAGGCAGCACAGGCAGCAAGCACAGGCAGCACAGCAAGCACAGGCAGCACAGCAAGCACAGGCAGCAAGCACAGGCAGCGCAGCAAGCTCAGGCAGCACAGCAAGCACAGGCAGCACAGCAGGCACAGGCAGCACAGCAAGCACAGGCAACAAGCACAGGCAGCACACCAAGCACAGGCAGCACAGCAAGCACAGGCAGCACACCAAGCACAGGCAGCACAGCAAGCACAGGCAGCAAGCACAGGCAGCACAGCAAGCACAGGCAGCACAGCAAGCACGGGCAGCAAGCACAGGCAGCTTGCACAGGCAGCATAGCAAGCACAGCAAGCACAGGCAGCAAGCACAGGCAGCACAGGCAGCACAGGCAGCAAGCACAGGCATGTTAGGAACCCGCAAAATAGCTCGACGAGATGTGTTCGTTTTTTAGCGATTCTGGGGGAAGTGCAGAGGGGTCAAGCTCCGTCCTCTTTCCAACAGGCAAAGCCTGCTCCGATCTTCGGCGAGATTCACTCTCGCATTTGTTTACAATGCTTACACTTACTGAGACGCAGGTCAATGCACCGGCCGCCGAGGTAAACATATGATCCGCGACTCTCGGCGCCTCCAAAAACAGGTGACAGAGCAACGCACTGTTGTGTGCCACTGTCGAATTACCGCGTGTTATGGGCGAAATCAAATGCATCGGTAACAGGCAGCACAGCAAGCACAGGCAGCAAGCACAGGCAGCACAGCAAACACAGGCAGCACAGCAAGCACAGGCAGCAAGCACAGACAGCACAGCAAACACAGGCAGCACAGCAAGCACAGGCAGCAAGCACAGGCAGCACAGCAAGCACAGGCAGCAAGAACAGGCAGCACAGCAAGCACGGGCAGCAAGCACAGGGAGCAAGCACAGGCAGCACAGCAAGCACAGGCAGCAAGCACAGGCAGCACAGCAAGCACAGGCAGCACAGCAAGCACGGGCAGCAAGCACCGGCAGCACAGCAAGCACAGGCAGCACAGCAAGCACGGGCAGCAAGCACCGGCAGCACAGCAAGCACAGTAAGCACAGGCAGCACAGCAAGCACAGGCAGCAAGCACAGGCAGCACAGCAAACACAGGCAGCACAGCAAGCACAGGCAGCACATCACAGGCAGCACAGCAAGCACAGGCAGCATAGCAAACACAGGCAGCACAGCAAGCACAGGCAGCAAGCACAGGCAGCAAGCACAGGCAGCAAGCACAGGCAGCACAGCAAGCACAAACAGCAAGCATAGGCAGCACAGCAAGCACAAACAGCAAGCACAGGCAGCACAGCAAGCACAAACAGCAAGCACAGGCAGCACAGCAAGCACGGGCAGCACAGCACAGGCAGCACAGCAAGCACAGGCAGCAAGCACAGGCAGCAAGCACAGGCAGCACAGCAAGCACCGGCAGCACAGCAAGCACAGGCAGCACAGCAAGCACGGGTACACAAGCACAGGCAGCACAACAAGTACGGGCGGCACAGCAAGCACAGGCAGCAAGCACAGGCAGCAAGCAAAGGCAGCACAGCAAGCACAGGCACCACAGCAAGCACAGGCAGCACAGCAAGCACGGGCAGCAAGCACCGGCAGCACAGCAAGCATGGGCAGCAAGCACAGGCAGCACAGCAAGCACAGGCAGCAAGCACAGGCAGCAAGCACAGGCAGCAAGCAAAGGCAGCACAGCAAGCACAGGCAGCACAGCAAGCACGGGCAGCAAGCACCGGCAGCACAGCAAGCACGGGCAGCAAGCACAGGCAGCACAGCAAGCACAGGCAGCACAGCAAGCACAAACAGCAAGCATAGGCAGCACAGGCAGCACAGCAAGCACAGGCAGCCCAACAAGCACAGGCGGCACAGCAAGCACAGGCAGCAAGCAAAGGCAGCACAGCAAGCACAGGCAGCACAGCAAGCACAGGCAGCACAGCAAGCACAGGCAGCAAGCACAGGCAGCACAGCAAGCACACGCAGCGCAGCAAGCACAGGCAGCACAGCAAGCACAGACAGCACAGCAAGCACAGGAAGCAAGCACAAGCAGCACAGCAAGCACAGGCAGCAAGCACAGGCAGCTCAGGCAGCACAGGCAGCAAGCACAGGCAGCACAGGCAGCAAGCACAGGCAGCACAGCAAGCACAGGCAGCACAGCAAGCACAGGCAGCAAGCACAGGCAGCGCAGCAAGCTCAGGCAGCACAGCAGGCACAGGCAGCACAGCAAGCACAGGCAACAAGCACAGGCAGCACACCAAGCGCAGGCAGCACAGCAAGCACAGGCAGCACACCAAGCACAGGCAGCACAGCAAGCACAGGCAGCAAGCACAGGCAGCACAGCAAGCACAGGCAGCACAGCAAGCACGGGCAGCAAGCACAGGCAGCTTGCACAGGCAGCATAGCAAGCACAGCAAGCACAGGCAGCAAGCACAGGCAGCACAGGCAGCACAGGCAGCAAGCACAGGCATGTTAGGAACCCGCAAAATAGCTCGACGAGATGTGTTCGTTTTTTAGCGATTCTGGGGGAAGTGCAGAGGGGTCAAGCTCCGTCCTCTTTCCAACAGGCAAAGCCTGCTCCGATCTTCGGCGAGATTCACTCTCGCATTTGTTTACAATGCTTACACTTACTGAGACGCAGGTCAATGCACCGGCCGCCGAGGTAAACATATGATCCGCGACTCTCGGCGCCTCCAAAAACAGGTGACAGAGCAACGCACTGTCGTGTGCCACTGTCGAATTACCGCGTGTTATGGGCGAAATCAAATGCATCGGTAACAGGCAGCACAGCAAGCACAGGCAGCAAGCACAGGCAGCACAGCAAACACAGGCAGCACAGCAAGCACAGGCAGCAAGCACAGACAGCACAGCAAACACAGGCAGCACAGCAAGCACAGGCAGCAAGCACAGGCAGCACAGCAAGCACAGGCAGCAAGAACAGGCAGCACAGCAAGCACGGGCAGCAAGCACAGGGAGCAAGCACAGGCAGCACAGCAAGCACAGGCAGCAAGCACAGGCAGCACAGCAAGCACAGGCAGCAAGCACAGGCAGCACAGCAAGCACAGGCAGCACAGCAAGCACGGGCAGCAAGCACCGGCAGCACAGCAAGCACAGTAAGCACAGGCAGCAAGCACAGGCAGCACAGCAAGCACAGGCAGCAAGCACAGGCAGCACAGCAAGCACGGGCAGCAAGCACCGGCAGCACAGCAAGCACGGGCAGCAAGCACAGGGAGCAAGCACAGGCAGCACAGCAAGCACAGGCAGCAAGCACAGGCAGCACAGCAAGCACAGGCAGCAAGCACAGGCAGCACAGCAAACACAGGCAGCACAGCAAGCACAGGCAGCAAGCACAGGCAGCACAGCAAGCACAGTAAGCACAGGCAGCAAGCACAGGCAGCACAGCAAACACAGGCAGCAAGCACAGGCAGCAAGCACAGGCAGCAAGCAAAGGCAGCACAGCAAGCACAGGCAGCACAGCAAGCACAGGCAGCACAGGCAGCAAGCACAGGCAGCACAGCAAACACAGGCAGCACAGCAAGCACAGGCAGCACAGCACAGGCAGCACAGCAAGCACAGGCAGCATAGCAAACACAGGCAGCACAGTAAGCACAGGCAGCAAGCACAGGCAGCACAGCAAGCACAGGCAGCAAGCACAGGCAGCACAGCAAACACAGGCAGCAAGCACAGGCAGCAAGCACAGGCAGCAAGCAAAGGCAGCACAGCAAGCACAGGCAGCACAGCAAGCACAGGCAGCACAGCAAGCACGGGCAGCAAGCACCGGCAGCACAGCAAGCACGGGCAGCAAGCACAGGGAGCAAGCACAGGCAGCACAGCAAGCACAGGCAGCAAGCACAGGCAGCACAGCAAGCACAGGCAGCAAGCACAGGCAGCACAGCAAGCACAGGCAGCAAGCACAGGCAGCACAGCAAGCACAGACAGCACAGCAGGCACAGGCAGCAAGCACAGGCAGCACAGCAAACACAGGCAGCACAGCAAGCACAGACAGCACAGCAGGCACAGGCAGCAAGCACAGGCAGCACAGCAAACACAGGCAGCACAGCAAGCACAGGCAGCACAGCACAGGCAGCACAGCAAGCACAGGCAGCACAGCACAGGCAGCACAGCAAGCACAGGCAGCATAGCAAACACAGGCAGCACAGTAAGCACAGGCAGCAAGCACAGGCAGCACAGCAAGCACAGGCAGCAAGCACAGGCAGCACAGCAAACACAGGCAGCAAGCACAGGCAGCACAGCAAGCACAGGCAGCACATCAAGCACGGGCAGCAAGCACCGGCAGCACAGCAAGCACGGGCAGCAAGCACAGGCAGCAAGCACAGGCAGCACAGCAAGCACAGGCAGCACAGCAAGCACAAACAGCAAGCATAGGCAGCACAGGCAGCATAGCAAGCACAGCAAGCACAGGCAGCCCAACAAGCACAGGCGGCACAGCAAGCACAGGCAGCAAGCACAGGCAGCAAGCAAAGGCAGCACAGCAAGCACAGGCAGCACAGCAAGCACAGGCAGCAAGCACAGGCAGCACAGCAAGCACAGGCAGCACAGCAAGCACAGACAGCACAGCAAGCACAGGCAGCACAGCAAGCACAAACAGCAAGCATAGGCAGCACAGCAAGCACAGGCAGCAAGCACAGGCAGCCCAACAAGCACACGCGGCACAGCAAGCACAGGCAGCACAGCAAGCACAGGCAGCAAGCACAGGCAGCACAGCAAGCACAGGCAGCAAGCACAGGCAGCAAGCACAGGCAGCACAGCAAGCACAAACAGCAAGCATAGGCAGCACAGCAAGCACAGGCAGCAAGCACAGGCAGCATAGCAAGCACAGGCAGCCCAACAAGCACAGGCGGCACAGCAAGCACAGGCAGCAAGCACAGGCAGCAAGCAAAGGCAGCACAGCAAGCACAGGCAGCACAGCAAGCACATGCAGCAAGCACAGGCAGCACAGCAATCACAGGCAGCACAGCAAGCACAGACAGCACAGCAAGCACAGGCAGCAAGCACAAGCAGCACAGCAAGCACAGGCAGCAAGCACAGGCAGCTCAGGCAGCTCAGGCAGCACAGCAAGCACAGGCAGCAAGCACAGGCAACACTGGCAGCACAGGCAGCAAGCACAGGCAGCACAGCAAGCACAGGCAGCACAGCAAGCACAGGCAGCAAGCACAAGCAGCACAGCAAGCACAGGCAGCAAGCACAGGCGGCACAGCAAGCACAGGCAGCACAGCAAGCACAGGCAGCAAGAACAAGCAGCACAGGCAGCACAGCAAGCACAGGCAGCAAGCACAGGCAGCACAGCAAACACAGGCAGCACAGCAAGCACAGGCAGCAAGCACAGGCAGCACAGCAAGCACAGACAGCACAGCGGGCAATGGCAGCAAGCACAGGCAGCACAGCAAGCACAGGCAGCAAGCATAGGCAGCACAGGCAGCAAGCACAGGCAGCAAGCACAGGCAGCACAGCAAGCACAGGCAGCAAGCACAGGCATGTTAGAAACCCGCAAAATAGCTCGACGAGATGTGTTCGTTTTAGCGATTCTGGGGGAAGTGCAGAGGGTTCAAGCTCCGTCCTCTTTCCAACAGGCAAAGCCTGCTCCGATCTTCGGCGAGATTCACTCTCGCATTTGTTTACAATGCTTACTCTTACTGAGACGCAGGTCAATGCACCGGCCGCCGAGTTTATGAAACTTGTAGAGAATGCTCGTGTCGCCAGTCGAGAGCACTCCTGCAAGTTTGAAGAAGATCGTACGGTCGGTTCACATTTCTCGATGAACTTACATACACCTACGACGGGACTTATTCGCTGAACGGGAACTATCCAGTACTGCGTTGTAGATGGCAATTTGTGTCTAACGCCCCTTCCAACCGTACGAAGTTTATGAAACTTGTACAGAATGCTCGTGTCGCCAATCGAGAGCACTCCTGCAAGTTTGAAGATGATCGTACCGTCGGTTCAGATTTCTCGATGAACTTACATGCAGCTACGAAGGGAATTGGTCGCTGAGCGGAAATTCGGATGATGACAGTTTTTGTCAAACTCCGCTTCTAGCCGTACGAAGTTTATGAAACTTGTACAGCATGCTCGTGTCGTCAATCGAGAGCACTCCTGCAAGTTTGAAGAAGATCGTACGGTCGGTTCGCATTTCTCAACCAACTTACATACAGCTACGACGGGACTTGGTCGCTGAGCGGAAACTTTGTTGTAGATGACAATTTGTTGCTAACACCCCTTCCAGCCGTACGAAGTTTATGAAACGTACAGAATGCTCGTGTCACCTATCGAGGGCACTCCTACAAGTTTGAAGATGTTCGTACGGTCGGTTAACATTTCTCGATGAACTTACATACAGCTACGACGGGACTTAGTCGCTGAACGGGAACTATCCAGTACTGCGTTGTAGATGACAATTTGTGTCTAACTCCCCTTCCAGCCGTACGAAGTTTATGAAACTTGTAGAGAATGTTCGTGTCGCCAATCGAGAGCACTCCTGCAAGTTTGAAGAAGATCGTACGGTCGGTTCGCATTTCTCGATGAACTTACATACAGCTACGACGGGACTTGGTCGCTGTCGGAAACTGCGTTGTAGATGACAATTTGTGTCTAACTCCCCTTCCAGCCGTGCGAAGTTTATGAAACTTATAGAGAATGCTCGTGTCGCCAATCGAGAGCACTCCTGCAAGTTTGAAGATGATCGTACGGTCGGTTCAGATTTCTCGATGAACTTATATGCAGCTACGAAGTGACTTGGTCGCTGAGCGGAAATTCGGATGATGACAATTTTTTTAAACTCCGCTTCCAGCCGTACGAAGTTTATGAAACTTGTACATCATGCTCGTGTCGTCAATCGAGAGCACTCCTGCAAGTTTGAAGGTGATCGATCGGTCGGTTCAGATTTCTCGATGAACTTACATACAGCTACGACGGGACTTGGTCGCTGAGCGGAAACTGCGTTGTAGATGACAGATTGTGTCTAACTCCCCTTCCAGCCGTACGAAGTTTATGAAACTTGTAGAGAATGCTCGTGTCGCCAATCGAGAGCACTCCTGCAAGTTTGACGAAGATCGTACGGTCGGTTCACATTTCTCGGTGAACGTACATACATCTACGACGGGACATAGTCGCTGAACGGGAAGTATCCAGTACTGCGTTGTAGATGGCAATTTGTGTCTAACTCCCCTTCCAGCCGTACGAAGTTTATGAAACTTGTACAGAATGCTCGTGTCGCCTATCGAGAGCACTGCTGCAAGTTTGAAGATGACCGTACGGCCGGTTCAGATTTCTCGATGAACTTACATGCAGCTACGAAGGGACTTGGTCGCTGAGCGGAAATTCGGATGATGACAATTTGTGTCTAACTCCCCTTCCAGCGGTACGAAGTTTATGAAACTTGTAGAGAATGCTCGTGTCGCCTATCGAGAGCACTCCTGCAAGTTTGAAGAAGATCGTACGGTCGGTTCGCATTTCTCGATGAACTTACATACAGCTACGACGGGACTTGGTCGCTGAGCGGAAACTGCGTTGTAGATGACAGATTGTGTCTAACTCCCCTTCCAGCCGTACGAAGTTTATGAAACATGTAGAGAATGCTCGTGTCGCCAATCGAGAGCACTCCTGCAAGTTTGAAGAAGATCGTACGGTCGGTTCACATTTCTCGATGAACGTACATACATCTACGACGGGACTTAGTCGCTGAACGGGAAGTATCCAGTACTGCGTTGTAGATGACAATGTGTGTCTAACTCCTCTTCCAGCCGTACGAAGTTTATGAAACTTGTACAGAATGCTCGTGTCGCCAATCGAGATCACTCCTGCAAGTCTGAAGATGATCGTATGGTCGGTTTAGATTTCTCGATGAACTTACATGCTGCTACGAAGGGACTTGGTCGCTGAGCGGAAATTCGGATGATGACAATTTTTTTCAAACTCCGCTTCCAGCCGTACGAAGTTTATGAAACTTGTACAGCATGCTCTCGTATCTCGGACATCCGCGAGTGTTGCGCGTCGGAAACGTGGTCCCCGTCTGTTGTAGACGCTAAAAACGCGTACGACACTTGATTCGCACGAATCCGTTGAGAAATGGCCGAGATACGCCGTGTTACACTCCCGGACGATGAAATCTTGCTAGTTCTCACGTTTTGCAAGCGAAACGCACGATGCACCGCGTTTCGTTCAATTCGTTGAAGAACTCTCGTATCTCGGACATCCGCGAGTGTTTCGCGTCGAAAACGTGTTCCCCGTCTGTTTTAGACGCTAAAAACGCGTATGACACTTGATTCGCACGAATCCGTTGAGAAATGGCCGAGATACGCCGTGTTACACTTCCGGAAGATGAAATCTTGCTAGTTCTCACGTTTTGCAAGCCAAACGCACGATGCACCGCGATTCGTTCAAATCGTTCAAGAACTCTCGTACCTCGGACATCCGCGAGTGTCTCGCGTCGAAAACATGGTCCCCGTCTATTGTAGACGCTAAAAACGCGTATGACACTTGATTTGCACGAATCCGATGAGAAATGACCGAGATACGCCGTGTTACACTTCCGGACGATGAATTCGTTCAATTCGTCCAAGAACTCTCGTATCTCGGACATCCGCAAGTGTTTCGTGTCGAAAACGTGGTCCCCGTCTGTTTTAGACGCTAAAAACGCGTATGACACTTGATTCGCACGAATCCGTTGAGAAATGGCCGAGATACGCCGTGTTACACTTCCGGACGATGAAATCTTGCTAGTTCTCACGTTTTGCAAGCGAAACGCACGATGCACCGCGATTCGTTCAAATCGTTCAAGAACTCTCGTACCTCGGACATCCGCGAGTGTTTCGCGTTGAAAACATGGTCCCCGTCTGTTTTATACGCTAAAAACGCGTATGACACTTGATTCGCACGAATCGGTTGAGAAATGGCCGAGATACGCCGTGTTACACTTCCGGACGATGAAATCTTGCTAGTTCTAACGTTTTGCAAGCGAAACGTACGATGCACCGCGTTTCGTTCAATTCGTTCAAGAACTCTCGTATCTCGGACATCGGCAAGTGTTTCGCGTCGAAAACGTGGTCCCTGTCTGTTGTAGACGCTAAAAACGCGTATGGCACTTGATTCGCACGAATCCGTTGAGAAGTGGCCGAGATACGCCGTGTTACACTTCCGGACGATGTATTCGTTCAATTCGTTCAAGAACTCTCGTATCTCGGACATCCGCGAGTGTTTCGCGTCGAAAACGTGGTCCCCGTCTGTTTTAGACGCTAAAAGCGCGTATGACACTTGATTCGCACGAATCCGTTGAGAAATGGCCGAGATACGCCGTGTTACACTTCCGGACGATGAAATCTTGCTAGTTCTCACGTTTTGCAAGCGAAACGCACGATGCACCGCGATTCGTTCAAATCGTTCAAGAACTCTCGTATCTCGGACATCCGCAAGTGTTTCGCGTCGAAAACGTGGTCCCCGTCTGTTGTAGACGCTAAAAACGCGTATGGCACTTGATTCGCACGAATCCGTTGAGAAGTGGCCGAGATACGCCGTGTTACACTTCCGGACGATGTATTCGTTCAATTCGTTCAAGAACTCTCGTATCTCGGACATCCGCGAGTGTTTCGCGTCGAAAACGTGGTCCCCGTCTGTTTTAGACGCTAAAAACGCGTATGACATTTGTTTCGCACGAATCCGTTGAGAAATGGCCGAGATACGCCGTGTTACACTTCCGCACGATGAAATCTTGCTAGTTCTCACGTTTTGCAAGCGAAACGCACGATGCACCACGTTTCGTTCAATTCGTCAAGAACTCTCGTATCTCGGACATCCGCAAGTGTTTCGCGTCGAAAACGTGGTCCCCGTCTGTTGTAAACGCTAAAAACCCGTATGAGACTTGATTCGCACGAATCCGTTGAGAAGTGGCCGAGATACGCGGTGTTACACTTCCGGACGATGAATTCGTTCAATTCGTCCAAGAACTCTCGTATCCCGGACATCCGCGAGTATTTCGCGTCGAAAACGTGGTCCGCGTCTGTTTTAGACGCTAAAAACGCGTATGACTCTTGATTCGTACGAATCCGTTGAGAAATGGCCGAGATACGCCGTGTTACACTTTCGGACGATGAAATCTTGGTAGTTCTCACGTTTTGCAAACGAAACGCACGTTGCACCGCGTTTCGTTCAATTCGTTCAAGAACTCTCGTATCTCGGACATCCGCGAGTGTTTCGCGTCGAAAACGTGGTCCCCGTCTGTTGTAGACGCTAAAAACGCGTATGACACTTGATTCGCACGAATCCGTTGAGAAATGGCCGAGATACGCCGTGTTACACTTCCGGACGATGAAATCTTGCTAGTTCTCACGTTTTGCAAGCGAAACGCACGATGCACCGCGTTTCGTTCAATTCGTTCAAGAACTCTCGTATCTCGGACATCCGCGAGTGTTTCGCGTCGAAAATGTGATCCCCGTCTGTTTTAGACGCTAAAAACGCGTATGACACTTGATTCGCACGAATCCGTTGAGAAATGGCCGAGATACGCCGTATTACTCTTCCGGACGATGAAATCTTGCTAGTTCTCACGTTTTGCAAGCGAAACGCACGATGCACCCCGTTTCGTTCAATTCGTTCAAGAACTCTCGTATCTCGGACATCGGCGAGTGTCTCGCGTCGAAAACATGGTCCCCGTCTGTTTTAGACGCTAAAAACGCGAATGACACTTGATTCGCACGAATCCGTTGAGAAGTGGCCGAGATACGCCGTGTTGCACTTCCGGACGATGTATTCGTTCAATTCGTTCAAGAACTCTCGTATCTCGGACATCCGCGAGTGTTTCGCGTCGAAAACGTGGTCCCCGCCTGTTGTTGACGCTAAAAACGCGTATGACACTTGATTCGCACGAATCCGTTGAGAAGTGGCCGAGATACGCCGTGTTACACTTCCGGACGATGTATTCGTTCAATTCGTTCAAGAACTCTCGTATCTCGGACATCCGCGAGTGTTTCGTGTCGAAAACATGGTCCCCGTCTGTTTTAGACGCTAAAAACGCGTATGACACTTGATTCGCACGAATCCGTTGAGAAATGGCCGAGATACGCCGTATTACACTTCCGGACGATGAATTCGTTCAATTCGTTCAAGAACTCTCGTATTTCGGACATCCGCGAGTGTTTCGCGTCGAAAACGTGGTCCCCGTCTGTTTTAGACGATAAAAACGCGTATGACACTTGATTCGCAAGAATCCGTTGAGAAATGGCCGAGATACGCCGTGTTACACTTCCGGACGATGAAATCTTGCTAGTTCTCACGTTTTGCAAGCGAAACGCACGATGCACCGCGTTTCGTTCAATTCGTTCAAGAACTCTCGTATCCCGGACATCCGCGAGTGTTTCGCGTCGAAAACGTGGTCCCCGTCTGTTTTAGACGCTAAAAACGCGTATGACACTTGATTCGCACGAATCCGTTGAGAAATGGCCGAGATACGCCGTGTTACACTTCCGGGCGATGAAATCTTGCTAGTTCTCACGTTTTGCAAGCGAAACGCACGATGCACCGCGTTTCGTTCAATTCGTTCAAGAACTCTCGTATCCCGGACATCCGCGAGTGTTTCGCGTCGAAAACGTGGTCCCCGTCTGTTTTAGACGCTAAAAACGCGTATGACACTTGATTCGCACGAATCCGTTGAGAAATGGCCGAGATACGCCGTGTTACACTTCCGGGCGATGAAATCTTGCTAGTTCTAACGTTTTGCAAGCGAAACGCACGATGCACCGCGTTTCGTTCAATTCGTTCAAGAACTCTTGTATCTCGGACATCCGAGATACGCCGTGTTACACATCCGGACGATGTATTCGTTCAATTCGTTCAAGAACTCTCGTATCTCGGACATCCTCGAGTGTTTCGCGTCGAAAACCTGGTCCCCGTCTGTTTTAGACGCTAAAAACGCATATGACACTTGATTCGCACGAAACCGATGAGAAATGACCGAGATACGCCGTGTTACACTTCCGGACGATGAATTCTTTCAATTCGTTCAAGAACTCTCGTATCTCGGACATCCGCGAGTGTTTCGCGTCGAAAACGTGGTCCCCGTCTGTTGTAGACGCTAAAAACGCGTATGACACTTGATTCGCACGAATCCGTTGAGAAATGGCCGAGATACGCCGTGTTACACTTCCGGACGGTGAAATCTTGCTAGTTCTCACGTTTTGCAAGCGAAACGCACGATGCACCGCGTCTCGTTCAATTCCTTCAAGAACTCTCGTATCTCGGACATCCGCGAGTGTTTCGCGTCGAAATGTGGTCCCCGTCTGTTTTAGACGCAAAAAACGCGTATGACGCTTGATTCGCACGAATCCGTTGTGAAATGGCCGAGATACGCCGTGTTACACTTCCGGACGATGAAATCTTGCTAGTTCTCACGTTTTGCAAGCGAAACGCACGATGCACCGCGTTTCGTTCAATTCGTTCAAGAACTCTCGTATCTCGGACATCCGCGAGTGTTTCGCGTCGAAAACGTGGTCCCCGTCTGTTTTAGACGCAAAAAACGCGTATGACGCTTGATTCGCACGAATCCGTTGTGAAATGGCCGAGATACGCCGTGTTACACTTCCGGACGATGAAATCTTGCTAGTTCTCACGTTTTGCAAGCGAAACGCACGATGCACCGCGTTTCGTTCAATTCGTTCAAGAACTCTCGTATCTCGGACATCCGAGAGTGTTTCGCGTCGAAAACGTGGTCCCCGTCTGTTGTAGACGCTAAAAACGCGTATGACACTTGATTCGCACGAATCCGTTGAGAAATGGCCGAGATACGCCGTGTTACACTTCCGGACGGTGAAATCTTGCTAGTTCTCACGTTTTGCAAGCGAAACGCACGATGCACCGCGTCTCGTTCAATTCGTTCAAGAACTCTCGTATCTTGGACATCCGAGATACGCCGTGTTACACATCCGGATGATGTATTCGTTCAATTCGTTCAAGAACTCACGTATCTCGGACATCCTCGAGTGTTTCGCGTCGAAAACGTGGTCCCCGTCTGTTTTAGACGCTAAAAACGCGTATGACACTTGATTCGCACGAATCCGTTGAGAAATGGCCGAGATACGCCGTGTTACACTTCCGGGCGATGAAATCTTGCTAGTTCTCACGTTTTGCAAGCGAAACGCACGATGCACCGCGTCTCGTTCAATTCGTTCAAGAACTCTCGTATCTCGGACATCCGCGAGTGTTTCGCGTCGAAAACATGGTCGCCGTCTGTTTTAGACGCTACAAACGCGTATGACACTTGATTCGCACGAATCCGATGAGAAATGACCGAGATACGCCGTGTTACACTTCCGGACGATGAATTCGTTCAATTCGGTCAAGATCTCTCGTATCTCGGACATCCGCGAGTGTCTCGCGTCGAAAAAATGGTCCCCGTCTGTTTTAGACGCTAAAAACGCGTATGACACTTGATTCGCACGAATCCGCTGAGAAATGGAAGAGATACGCCGTGTTACACTTCCGGACGGTGAAATCTTGCTAGTTCTCACGATTTGCAAGCGAAACGAACGATGCACCGCGTTTCGTTCAATTCGGTCAAGATCTCTCGTATCTCGGACATCCGCGAGTGTCTCGCGTCGAAAAAATGGTCCCCGTCTGTTTTAGACGCTAAAAACGCGTATGACACTTGATTCGCACGAATCCGCTGAGAAATGGCCGAGATACGCCGTATTAGACTTCCGGACGATGAATTCGTTCAATTCGTTCAAGAACTCTCGTATCTCGGACATCCGCGAGCGTTTCGCGTCGAAAATGTGGTCCCCGTCTGTTGTAGACGCTAAAAACGCGTATGACACTTGATTCGCACGAATCCGTTGGGAAATGGCCGAGATACGCCGTATTACACTTCCGGACGATGAATTCGTTCAATTCGTTCAAGAAATCTCGTATCTCGGACATCCGCGAGTTTTTCGCGTCGAAAACGTGGTCCCCGTCTGTTGTAGACGCTAAAAACGCGTATGACACTTGATTCGCACGAATCCGTTGAGAAATGGCCGATATACGCCGAGTTACACTTCCGGACGATGAAATCTTGCTAGTTCTCACGTTTTGCAAGCGAAACGCACGATGCACCCCGTTTCGTTCAATTCGTTCAAGAACTCTCGTATCTCGGACATCGGCGAGTGTTTCGCGTTGAAACCACGCTCCCCGTCTGTTTTAGACGCTAAAAACGCGTATGACACTTGATTCGCACGAATCCGTTGAGAAATGGCCGAGATACGCCGTGTTACACTTCCGGGCGATGAAATCTTGCTAGTTCTCACGTTTTGCAAGCGAAACGCACGATGCACCGCGTCTCGTTCAATTCGTTCAAGAACTCTCGTATCTCGGACATCCGCGAGTGTTTCGCGTCGAAAACATGGTCGCCGTCTGTTTTAGACGCTACAAACGCGTATGACACTTGATTCGCACGAATCCGATGAGAAATGACCGAGATACGCCGTGTTACACTTCCGGACGATGAATTCGTTCAATTCGGTCAAGATCTCTCGTATCTCGGACATCCGCGAGTGTCTCGCGTCGAAAAAATGGTCCCCGTCTGTTTTAGACGCTAAAAACGCGTATGACACTTGATTCGCACGAATCCGCTGAGAAATGGAAGAGATACGCCGTGTTACACTTCCGGACGGTGAAATCTTGCTAGTTCTCACGATTTGCAAGCGAAACGAACGATGCACCGCGTTTCGTTCAATTCGGTCAAGATCTCTCGTATCTCGGACATCCGCGAGTGTCTCGCGTCGAAAAAATGGTCCCCGTCTGTTTTAGACGCTAAAAACGCGTATGACACTTGATTCGCACGAATCCGCTGAGAAATGGCCGAGATACGCCGTATTAGACTTCCGGACGATGAATTCGTTCAATTCGTTCAAGAACTCTCGTATCTCGGACATCCGCGAGCGTTTCGCGTCGAAAATGTGGTCCCCGTCTGTTGTAGACGCTAAAAACGCGTATGACACTTGATTCGCACGAATCCGTTGGGAAATGGCCGAGATACGCCGTATTACACTTCCGGACGATGAATTCGTTCAATTCGTTCAAGAAATCTCGTATCTCGGACATCCGCGAGTGTCTCGCGTCGAAAAAATGGTCCCCGTCTGTTTTAGACGCTAAAAACGCGTATGACACTTGATTCGCACGAATCCGTTGGGAAATGGCCGATATACGCCGAGTTACACTTCCGGACGATGAAATCTTGCTAGTTCTCACGTTTTGCAAGCGAAACGCACGATGCACCGCGTTTCGTCCAATTCGTTCAAGAACTCTCGTATCTCGGACATCCGCGAGTGTTTCGTGTCGAAAACATGGTCCCCGTCTGTTTTAGACGCTAAAAACGGGTATGACACTTGATTCGCACGAATCCGATGAGAAATGACCGAGATACGCCGTGTTACACTTCCGGACGATGATTTCGTTCAATTCGTTCAAGAACTCTCGTATCTCGGACATCCGCGAGTGTTTCGCGTCGAAAAAATGGTCCCCGTCTGTTTTAGACGCTAAAAACGCGTATGACACTTGATTCGCACGAATCCGATGAGAAATGGAAGAGATACGCCGTGTTACACTTCCGGACGGTGAAATCTTGCTAGTTCTCACGTTTTGCAAGCGAAACGAACGATGCACCGCGTTTCGTTCAATTCGTTCAAGAACTCTCGTATCTCGGACATCCGCGAGTGTTTCGCGTCGAAAACGTGGTTCCCGTCTGTATTAGACGCTAAAACGCGTATGACACTTGATTCGCACGAATCCGTTGAGGAATGGCCGAGATACGCCGTGTTACACTTCCGGACGATGAAATCTTGCTAGTTCTAACGTTTTACAAGCGAAACGAACGATGCACCGCGTTTCGTTCAATTCGTTCAAAAACTCTCGTATCTCGGACATCCGCGAGTGTTTCGCGTCGAAAACATGGTCCCCGTCTGTTTTAGACGCTAAAAACGCGTATGACACTTGATTCGCACGAATCCGATGAGAAATGACCGAGATACGCCGTGTTACACTTCCGGACGATGAATTCGTTCAATTCGTTCAAGAAATCTCGTATCTCGGACATCCGCGAGTGTTTCGCGTCGAAAACATGGTCCCCGTCAGTTTTAGACGCAAAAAACGCGTATGAGACTTGATTCGCACGAATCCGATGAGAAATGGAAGAGATACGCCGTGTTACACTTCCGGACGGTGAAATCTTGCTAGTTCTCACGTTTTGCAAGCGAAACGAACGATGCAACGCGTCTCGTTCAATTCGTTCAAGAACTCTCGTATCTCGGACATCCGCGAGTGTTTCGCTTCGAAAACATGTTCCCCGTCTGTTTTAGACGCAAAAAACGCGTATGAGACTTGATTCGCACGAATCCGATGAGAAATGGAAGAGATACATCGTGTTACACTTCCGGACGATGAATTCGTTCAATTCGTTCAAGAACTCTCGTATCTCGGACATCCGCGAGTGTTTCGCGTCGAAAACATGGTCCCCGTCTGTTTTAGACGCTAAAAACGCGTATGAGACTTGATTCGCACGAATCCGATGAGAAATGGAGGAGATACGCCGTGTTACACTTCCGGACGGTGAAATCTTGCTAGTTCTCACGTTTTGCAAGCGAAACGAACGATGCACCGCGTCTCGTTCAATTCGTTCAAGAACTCTCGTATCTCGGACATCCGCGAGTTTTTCGCGTCGAAAACCTGGTCCCCGTCTGTTTTAGACGCTAAAAACGCGTATGACACTTGATTCGCACGAATCCGATGAGAAATGACCGAGATACGCCGTGTTAAACTTGCGGACGATGAATTCGTTCAATTCGTCCAAGAACTCTCGTGTCTCGGACATCCGCGAGTGTTTCGCCTCGAAAACGTGGTCCCCGTCTGTTTTAGACGCTAAAAACGCGTATGACACTTGATTCGCACGAATCCGTTGAGAAATGGCCGAGATACGCCGTATTACACTTCCGGACGATGAATTCGTTCAATTCGTTCAAGAACTCTCGTATCTCGGACATCCGCGAGTGTTTCACGTCGAAAACGTGGTCCCCGTCTGTTTTAGACGCTAAAAACGCGTATGACACTTGATTCGCACGAATCGGTTGAGAAATGGCCAAGATACATCGTGTTACACTGCCGGACGATGAAATCTTGCTAGTTCTCACGTTTTGCAAGCGAAACGCACGATGCACCGCGTTTCGTTCAAATCGTTCAACAACTCTCGTACCTCGGACATCCGCGAGTGTTTCGCGTCGAAAACATGGTCCCCGTCTGTTTTAGACGCTAAAAACGCGTATGACACTTGATTCGCACGAATCCGTTGAGAAATGGCCGAGATACGCCGTGTCACACTTCCGGACTATGAAATCTTGCTAGTTCTCACGTTTTGCAAGCGAAACGCATGATGCACCGCGTTTCGTTCAATTCGTTCAAGAACTCTCGTATCTCGGACATCCGCGAGTGTTTCGCGTCGAAAACCTGGTCCCCGTCTGTTTTAGACGCTACAAACGCGTATGACACTTGATTCGCACGAATCCGATGAGAAATGACCGAGATACGCCGTGTTACACTTCCGGACGATGAATTCGTTCAATTCGGTCAAGAACTCTCGTATCTCGGACATCCGGGAGTGTTTCGCGTCGAAAAAATGGTCCCCGTCTGTTTTAGACGCTAAAAACGCGTATGACACTTGATTCGCACGAATCCGCTGAGAAATGGAAGAGATACGCCGTGTTACACTTCCGGACGGTGAAATCTTGCTAGTTCTCACGATTTGCAAGCGAAACGAACGATGCACCGCGTTTCGTTCAATTCGTTAAAGAACTCTTGTATCTCGGACATCCGAGATACACCGTGTTACACATCCGAACGATGAATTCGTTCAATTCGTCCAAGAACTCTCGTATCTCGGACATCCGCGAGTGTTTCGCCTCGAAAACGTGGTCCCCGTCTGTTTTAGACGCTAAAAACGCGTATGACACTTGATTCGCACGAATCCGTTGTGAAATGGCCAAGATACGCCGTATTACACTTCCGGACGATGAATTCGTTCAATTCGTTCAAGAACTCTCGTATCTCGGACATCCGCGAGTGTTTCACGTCGAAAACCTGGTCCCCGTCTGTTTTAGACTCTAAAAACGCGTATGACACTTGATTCGCACGAATCCGATGAGAAATGACCGAGATACGCCGTGTTAAACTTGCGGACGATGAATTCGTTCAATTCGTCCAAGAACTCTCGTATCTCGGACATCCGCGAGTGTTTCGCCTCGAAAACGTGGTCCCCGTCTGTTTTAGACTCTAAAAACGCGTATGACACTTGATTCGCACGAATCCGATGAGAAATGACCGAGATACGCCGTGTTAAACTTGCGCACGATGAATTCGTTCAATTCGTCCAAGAACTCTCGTATCTCGGACATCCGCGAGTGTTTCGCCTCGAAAACGTGGTCCCCGTCTGTTTTAGACGCTAAAAACGCGTATGACACTTGATTCGCACGAATCCGTTGAGAAATGGCCAAGATACGCCGTATTACACTTCCGGACGATGAATTCGTTCAAGAACTCTCGTATCTCGGACATCCGCGAGTGTTTCACGTCGAAAACGTGGTCCCCGTCTGTTTTAGACGCTAAAAACGCGTATGACACTTGATTCGCACGAATCGGTTGAGAAATGGCCAAGATACATCGTGTTACACTGCCGGACGATGAAATCTTGCTAGTTCTCACGTTTTGCAAGCGAAACGCACGATGCACCGCGTTTCGTTCAAATCGTTCATCAACTCTCGTACCTCGGACATCCGCGAGTGTTTCGCGTCGAAAACATGGTCCCCGTCTGTTTTAGACGCTAAAAACGCGTATGACACTTGATTCGCACGAATCCGTTGAGAAATGGCCGAGATACGCCGTGTCACACTTCCGGACTATGAAATCTTGCTAGTTCTCACGTTTTGCAAGCGAAACGCATGATGCACCGCGTTTCGTTCAATACGTTCAAGAACTCTCGTATCTCGGACATCCGCGAGTGTTTCGCGTCGAAAACATGGTCCCCGTCTGTTTTAGACGCTACAAACGCGTATGACACTTGATTCGCACGAATCCGATGAGAAATGACCGAGATACGCCGTGTTACACTTCCGGACGATGAATTCGTTCAATTCGGTCAAGAACTCTCGTATCTCGGACATCCGCGAGTGTTTCGCGTCGAAAAAATGGTCCCCGTCTGTTTTAGACGCTAAAAACGCGTATGACACTTGATTCGCACGAATCCGCTGAGAAATGGAAGAGATACGCCGTGTTACACTTCCGGACGGTGAAATCTTGCTAGTTCTCACGATTTGCAAGCGAAACGAACGATGCACCGCGTTTCGTTCAATTCGTTAAAGAACTCTTGTATCTCGGACATCCGAGATACACCGTGTTACACATCCGAACGATGAATTCGTTCAATTCGTCCAAGAACTCTCGTATCTCGGACATCCGCGAGTGTTTCGCCTCGAAAACGTGGTCCCCGTCTGTTTTAGACGCTAAAAACGCGTATGACACTTGATTCGCACGAATCCGTTGAGAAATGGCCAAGATACGCCGTATTACACTTCCGGACGATGAATTCGTTCAATTCGTTCAAGAACTCTCGTATCTCGGACATCCGCGAGTGTTTCACGTCGAAAACGTTTTCCCCGTCTGTTTTAGACGCTAAAAACGCGTATGACACTTGATTCGCACGAATCGGTTGAGAAATGGCCAAGATACATCGTGTTACACTGCCGGACGATGAAATCTTGCTAGTTCTCACGTTTTGCAAGCGAAACGCACGATGCACCGCGTTTCGTTCAAATCGTTCAACAACTCTCGTACCTCGGACATCCGCGAGTGTTTCGCGTCGAAAACATGGTCCCCGTCTGTTTTAGACGCTAAAAACGCGTATGACACTTGATTCGCACGAATCCGTTGAGAAATGGCCGAGATACGCCGTGTCACACTTCCGGACTATGAAATCTTGCTAGTTCTCACGTTTTGCAAGCGAAACGCATGATGCACCGCGTTTCGTTCAATTCGTTCAAGAACTCTCGTATCTCGGACATCCGCGAGTGTTTCGCGTCGAAAACCTGGTCCCCGTCTGTTTTAGACTCTAAAAACGCGTATGACACTTGATTCGCACGAATCCGATGAGAAATGACCGAGATACGCCGTGTTAAACTTGCGGACGATGAATTCGTTCAATTCGTCCAAGAACTCTCGTATCTCGGACATCCGCGAGTGTTTCGCCTCGAAAACGTGGTCCCCGTCTGTTTTAGACGCTAAAAACGCGTATGACACTTGATTCGCACGAATCCGTTGAGAAATGGCCAAGATACGCCGTATTACACTTCCGGACGATGAATTCGTTCAATTCGTTCAAGAACACTCGTATCTCGGACATCCGCGAGTGTTTCACGTCGAAAACGTGGTCCCCGTCTGTTTTAGACGCTAAAAACGCGTATGACACTTGATTCGCACGAATCAGTTGAGAAATGGCCAAGATACATCGTGTTACACCGCCGGACGATGAAATCTTGCTAGTTCTCACGATTTGCAAGCGAAACGAACGATGCACCGCGTTTCGTTCAATTCGTTAAAGAACTCTTGTATCTCGGACATCCGAGATACACCGTGTTACACATCCGAACGATGAATTCGTTCAATTCGTTCAAGAACTCTCGTATCTCGGACATCCGCGAGTGTTTCGCGTCGAAAACATGGTCCCCGTCTGTTTTAGACGCTACAAACGCGTATGACACTTGATTCGCACGAATCCGATGAGAAATGACCGAGATACGCCGTGTTACACTTCCGGACGATGAATTCGTTCAATTCGGTCAAGAACTCTCGTATCTCGGACATCCGGGAGTGTTTCGCGTCGAAAAAATGGTCCCCGTCTGTTTTAGACGCTAAAAACGCGTATGACACTTGATTCGCACGAATCCGCTGAGAAATGGAAGAGATACGCCGTGTTACACTTCCGGACGGTGAAATCTTGCTAGTTCTCACGATTTGCAAGCGAAACGAACGATGCACCGCGTTTCGTTCAATTCGTTAAAGAACTCTTGTATCTCGGACATCCGAGATACACCGTGTTACACATCCGAACGATGAATTCGTTCAATTCGTCCAAGAACTCTCGTATCTCGGACATCCGCGAGTGTTTCGCCTCGAAAACGTGGTCCCCGTCTGTTTTAGACGCTAAAAACGCGTATGACACTTGATTCGCACGAATCCGTTGAGAAATGGCCAAGATACGCCGTATTACACTTCCGGACGATGAATTCGTTCAATTCGTTCAAGAACTCTCGTATCTCGGACATCCGCGAGTGTTTCACGTCGAAAACCTGGTCCCCGTCTGTTTTAGACTCTAAAAACGCGTATGACACTTGATTCGCACGAATCCGATGAGAAATGACCGAGATACGCCGTGTTAAACTTGCGGACGATGAATTCGTTCAATTCGTCCAAGAACTCTCGTATCTCGGACATCCGCGAGTGTTTCGCCTCGAAAACGTGGTCCCCGTCTGTTTTAGACTCTAAAAACGCGTATGACACTTGATTCGCACGAATCCGATGAGAAATGACCGAGATACGCCGTGTTAAACTTGCGCACGATGAATTCGTTCAATTCGTCCAAGAACTCTCGTATCTCGGACATCCGCGAGTGTTTCGCCTCGAAAACGTGGTCCCCGTCTGTTTTAGACGCTAAAAACGCGTATGACACTTGATTCGCACGAATCCGTTGAGAAATGGCCAAGATACGCCGTATTACACTTCCGGACGATGAATTCGTTCAAGAACTCTCGTATCTCGGACATCCGCGAGTGTTTCACGTCGAAAACGTGGTCCCCGTCTGTTTTAGACGCTAAAAACGCGTATGACACTTGATTCGCACGAATCGGTTGAGAAATGGCCAAGATACATCGTGTTACACTGCCGGACGATGAAATCTTGCTAGTTCTCACGTTTTGCAAGCGAAACGCACGATGCACCGCGTTTCGTTCAAATCGTTCATCAACTCTCGTACCTCGGACATCCGCGAGTGTTTCGCGTCGAAAACATGGTCCCCGTCTGTTTTAGACGCTAAAAACGCGTATGACACTTGATTCGCACGAATCCGTTGAGAAATGGCCGAGATACGCCGTGTCACACTTCCGGACTATGAAATCTTGCTAGTTCTCACGTTTTGCAAGCGAAACGCATGATGCACCGCGTTTCGTTCAATACGTTCAAGAACTCTCGTATCTCGGACATCCGCGAGTGTTTCGCGTCGAAAACATGGTCCCCGTCTGTTTTAGACGCTACAAACGCGTATGACACTTGATTCGCACGAATCCGATGAGAAATGACCGAGATACGCCGTGTTACACTTCCGGACGATGAATTCGTTCAATTCGGTCAAGAACTCTCGTATCTCGGACATCCGCGAGTGTTTCGCGTCGAAAAAATGGTCCCCGTCTGTTTTAGACGCTAAAAACGCGTATGACACTTGATTCGCACGAATCCGCTGAGAAATGGAAGAGATACGCCGTGTTACACTTCCGGACGGTGAAATCTTGCTAGTTCTCACGATTTGCAAGCGAAACGAACGATGCACCGCGTTTCGTTCAATTCGTTAAAGAACTCTTGTATCTCGGACATCCGAGATACACCGTGTTACACATCCGAACGATGAATTCGTTCAATTCGTCCAAGAACTCTCGTATCTCGGACATCCGCGAGTGTTTCGCCTCGAAAACGTGGTCCCCGTCTGTTTTAGACGCTAAAAACGCGTATGACACTTGATTCGCACGAATCCGTTGAGAAATGGCCAAGATACGCCGTATTACACTTCCGGACGATGAATTCGTTCAATTCGTTCAAGAACTCTCGTATCTCGGACATCCGCGAGTGTTTCACGTCGAAAACGTTTTCCCCGTCTGTTTTAGACGCTAAAAACGCGTATGACACTTGATTCGCACGAATCGGTTGAGAAATGGCCAAGATACATCGTGTTACACTGCCGGACGATGAAATCTTGCTAGTTCTCACGTTTTGCAAGCGAAACGCACGATGCACCGCGTTTCGTTCAAATCGTTCAACAACTCTCGTACCTCGGACATCCGCGAGTGTTTCGCGTCGAAAACATGGTCCCCGTCTGTTTTAGACGCTAAAAACGCGTATGACACTTGATTCGCACGAATCCGTTGAGAAATGGCCGAGATACGCCGTGTCACACTTCCGGACTATGAAATCTTGCTAGTTCTCACGTTTTGCAAGCGAAACGCATGATGCACCGCGTTTCGTTCAATTCGTTCAAGAACTCTCGTATCTCGGACATCCGCGAGTGTTTCGCGTCGAAAACCTGGTCCCCGTCTGTTTTAGACTCTAAAAACGCGTATGACACTTGATTCGCACGAATCCGATGAGAAATGACCGAGATACGCCGTGTTAAACTTGCGGACGATGAATTCGTTCAATTCGTCCAAGAACTCTCGTATCTCGGACATCCGCGAGTGTTTCGCCTCGAAAACGTGGTCCCCGTCTGTTTTAGACGCTAAAAACGCGTATGACACTTGATTCGCACGAATCCGTTGAGAAATGGCCAAGATACGCCGTATTACACTTCCGGACGATGAATTCGTTCAATTCGTTCAAGAACACTCGTATCTCGGACATCCGCGAGTGTTTCACGTCGAAAACGTGGTCCCCGTCTGTTTTAGACGCTAAAAACGCGTATGACACTTGATTCGCACGAATCGGTTGAGAAATGGCCAAGATACATCGTGTTACACCGCCGGACGATGAAATCTTGCTAGTTCTCACGTTTTGCAAGCGAAACGCACGATGCACCGCGTTTCGTTCAAATCGTTCAACAACTCTCGTACCTCGGACATCCGCGAGTGTTTCGCGTCGAAAACATGGTCCCCGTCTGTTTTAGACGCTAAAAACGCGTATGACACTTGATTCGCACGAATCCGTTGAGAAATGGCCGAGATACGCCGTGTTACACTTCCGGACGATGAATTCGTTCAATTCGGTCAAGAACTCTCGTATCTCGGACATCCGCGAGTGTTTCGCGTCGAAAAAATGGTCCCCGTCTGTTTTAGACGCTAAAAACGCGTATGACACTTGATTCGCACGAATCCGCTGAGAAATGGAAGAGGTACGCCGTGTTACACTTCCGGACGGTGAAATCTTGCTAGTTCTCACGATTTGCAAGCGAAACGAACGATGCACCGCGTTTCGTTCAATTCGTTAAAGAACTCTTGTATCTCGGACATCCGAGATACACCGTGTTACACATCCGAACGATGTATTCGTTCAATTCGTTCAAGAACTCTCGTATCTCGGACATCCGCGAGTGTTTCGCGTCGAAAACGTGGTTCCCGTCTGTATTAGACGCTAAAACGCGAATGACACTTGATTCGCACGAATCCGTTGAGGAATGGCCGAGATACGCCGTGTTACACTTCCGGACGATGAAATCTTGCTAGTTCTAACGCTTTACAAGCGAAACGAACGATGCACCGCGTTTCGTTCAATTCGTTCAAAAACTCTCGTATCTCGGACATCCGCGAGTGTTTCGCGTCGAAAACATGGTCCCCGTCTGTTTTAGACGCTAAAAACGCGTATGACACTTGATTCGCACGAATCCGATGAGAAATGACCGAGATACGCCGTGTTACACTTCCGGACGATGAATTCGTTCAATTCGTTCAAGAACTCTCGTATCTCGGACATCCGCGAGTGTTTCGCGTCGAAAACATGGTCCCCGTCAGTTTTAGACGCAAAAAACGCGTATGAGACTTGATTCGCACGAATCCGATGAGAAATGGAAGAGATACGCCGTGTTACACTTCCGGACGGTGAAATCTTGCAAGTTCTCACGTTTTGCAAGCGAAACGAACGATGCACCGCGTCTCGTTCAATTCGTTCAAGAACTCTCGTATCTCGGACATCCGCGAGTGTTTCGCTTCGAAAACATGTTCCCCGTCTGTTTTAGACGCAAAAAACGCGTATGAGACTTGATTGGCACGAATCCGATGAGAAATGGAAGAGATACGACGTGTTACACTTCCGGAAGATGAAATCTTGCTAGTTCTAACGTTTTACAAGCGAAACGCACGATGCACCGCGTTTCGTTCAATTCGTTCAAAAACTCTCGTATCTCGGACATCCGCGAGTGTTTCGCCTCGAAAACGTGGTCCCCGTCTGTTTTAGACGCTAAAAACGCGTATGACACTTGATTCGCACGAATCCGTTGAGAAATGGCCGAGATACGCCGTATTACACTTCCGGACGATGAATTCGTTCAATTCGTTCAAGAACTCTCGTATCTCGGACATCCGCGAGTGTTTCACGTCGAAAACGTGGTCCCCGTCTGTTTTAGACGCTAAAAACGCGTATGACACTTGATTCGCACGAATCGGTTGAGAAATGGCCAAGATACATCGTGCTACACTGCCGGACGATGAAATCTTGCTAGTTCTCACGTTTTGCAAGCGAAACGCACGATGCACCGCGTTTCGTTCAAATCGTTCAACAACTCTCGTACCTCGGACATCCGCGAGTGTTTCGCGTCGAAAACATGGTCCCCGTCTGTTTTAGACGCTAAAAACGCGTATGACACTTGATTCGCACGAATCCGTTGAGAAATGGCCGAGATACGCCGTGTCACACTTCCGGACTATGAAATCTTGCTAGTTCTCACGTTTTGCAAGCGAAACGCATGATGCACCGCGTTTCGTTCAATTCGTTCAAGAACTCTCGTATCTCGGACATCCGCGAGTGTTTCGCGTCGAAAACGTGGTCCCCGTCTGTTTTAGACGCTAAAAACGCGTATGACACTTGATTCGCACGAATCCGTTGAGAAATGGCCGAGATACATCGTGTTACACTTCCGGACGATGAATTCGTTCAATTCGTTCAAGAACTCTCGTATCTCGGACATCCGCGAGTGTTTCGCGTCGAAAACATGGTCCCCGTCTGTTTTAGACGCTAAAAACGCGTATGAGACTTGATTCGCACGAATCCGATGAGAAATGGAAGAGATACGCCGTGTTACACTTCCGGACGGTGAAATCTTGCTAGTTCTCACGTTTTGCAAGCGAAACGAACGATGCACCGCGTCTCGTTCAATTCGTTCAAGAACTCTCGTATCTCGGACATCCGCGAGTGTTTCGCGTCGAAAACCTGGTCCCCGTCTGTTTTGGACGCTAAAAACGCGTATGACACTTGATTCGCACGAATCCGATGAGAAATGACCGAGATACGCCGTGTTAAACTTGCGGACGATGAATTCGTTCAATTCGTCCAAGAACTCTCGTATCTCGGACATCCGCGAGTGTTTCGCCTCGAAAACGTGGTCCCCCGTCTGTTTTAGACGCTAAAAACGCGTATGACACTTGATTCGCACGAATCCGTTGAGAAATGGCCGAGATACGCCGTATTACACTTCCGGACGATGAATTCGTTCAATTCGTTCAAGAACTCTCGTATCTCGGACATCCGCGAGTGTTTCACGTCGAAAACGTGGTCCCCGTCTGTTTTAGACGCTAAAAACGCGTATGACACTTGATTCGCACGAATCGGTTGAGAAATGGCCAAGATACATCGTGTTACACTGCCGGACGATGAAATCTTGCTAGTTCTCACGTTTTGCAAGCGAAACGCACGATGCACCGCGTTTCGTTCAAATCGTTCAACAACTCTCGTACTTCGGACATCCGCGAGTGTTTCGCGTCGAAAACATGGTCCCCGTCTGTTTTAGACGCTAAAAACGCGTATGACACTTGATTCGCACGAATCCGTTGAGAAATGGCCGAGATACGCCGTGTCACACTTCCGGACTATGAAATCTTGCTAGTTCTCACGTTTTGCAAGCGAAACGCATGATGCACCGCGTTTCGTTCAATTCGTTCAAGAACTCTCGTATCTCGGACATCCGCGAGTGTTTCGCGTCGAAAACCTGGTCCCCGTCTGTTTTAGACTCTAAAAACGCGTATGACACTTGATTCGCACGAATCCGATGAGAAATGACCGAGATACGCCGTGTTAAACTTGCGGACGATGTATTCGTTCAATTCGTCCAAGAACTCTCGTATCTCGGACATCCGCGAGTGTTTCGCCTCGAAAACGTGGTCCCCGTCTGTTTTAGACGCTAAAAACGCGTATGACACTTGATTCGCACGAATCCGTTGAGAAATGGCCAAGATACGCCGTATTACACTTCCGGACGATGAATTCGTTCAATTCGTTCAAGAACTCTCGTATCTCGGACATCCGCGAGTGTTTCACGTCGAAAACGTGGTCCCCGTCTGTTTTAGACGCTAAAAACGCGTATGACAGTTGATTCGCACGAATCGGTTGAGAAATGGCCAAGATACATCGTGTTACACTGCCGGACGATGAAATCTTGCTAGTTCTCACGTTTTGCAAGCGAAACGCACGATGCACCGCGTTTCGTTCAAATCGTTCAACAACTCTCGTACCTCGGACATCCGCGAGTGTTTCGCGTCGAAAACATGGTCCCCGTCTGTTTTAGACGCTAAAAACGCGTATGACACTTGATTCGCACGAATCCGTTGAGAAATGGCCGAGATACGCCGTGTCACACTTCCGGGCTATGAAATCTTGCTAGTTCTCACGTTTTGCAAGCGAAACGCATGATGCACCGCGTTTCGTTCAATACGTTCAAGAACTCTCGTATCTCGGACATCCGCGAGTGTTTCGCGTCGAAAAC
>CAWWDK010000461.1:0-76887 GCA_963942575.1 Priocnemis perturbator
CACAGCGCTTCGTATACTGCAAGCTGAGCAGGCAAAACAGGCACCCCTCAACACCCCTCCGGTCACCACTCAGGCTCTTTCTCGGGCGATCGTGCCCCAGGTAGCACTGCCGTCGTTTTCCGGCGATTTCGTTGCCTGGAGGCATTTTCGGGATACTTTTGAGTCCCTTGTGCAGAGGAACACGCAGTTCCCCCCGCTGGAAAAGCTGCTCATCCTTCGAGCGGCCCTCTCAGGGGAAGCAGCGCGGCGTATTGACACGCTGCCGGTCGAGGCAGCCTCCTTCGACCTGGCGTGGCAGAGACTCCTCGACAGATACGAAAATTATCGGGTGTTGGAAGGGGAACTCCTCGACGGACTTCTCGGGGACGGCACACAAGGCACGCGCACTGCCGCCAGCATCGACGACATAGTCGCCTCGGTGACGGAGGCGCTGTTTGCGCTCCGCACCCTGGGGACGCCTACCGGACAGTGGGGGCCGATAGCGGCCAGAATCATGGTTCGGCGAATGGACGACACCACTCGGGCCCTCTGGGAGATGGCGCTGGGAGCTCAGACCACGGCGCCCACGCTCGAACAGGTGCAAAGCTTCCTCCAAGCCCAGGCCCGTGGGCTGGAGAACCAGGAGCGCGGGCGAGCTCCTCAGGCAAGGGTCTCCTCGGGCGCGATGCCAAGGGCATCCACTCAGCAGCCCGCCACTCACCCTCAGGCCCGTTCTCGGCCTCCCGCAGGAGTCAAGTCCCACGCAACGGTCTCAGAACCGTCGGAAACTCCCCGACCACGGCTCTGCGAGCTCTGTGGCGCAGAGCACTTCATCGTAGCCTGCCCCGAATTCCGCAGGTCAAACGCGCGGCAACGCCGTCAGGCGGTGGAGCGTCTGCGGCTTTGCTACAATTGCCTTGGCAACCATAACGTCGTCAATTGCCGCAACCATAAGAGGTGCCAGCATTGCGGAGGACTCCATCATACGATGATCCACCTCGAGCCGGCCCATCCTCAGGGGACTCCTCAACCCCAAACGGTCACCACAACCATCTACAGGGCCGCACCCGCTGCTGAGCCAGCCCCGTCGGAGCGTGAGGAGACCAGAGTCCCCACGCCTCCACCAAGACCACGCACGCCTTCGCCCGCACCTCTCGCCATTTTTGACGCCGACAGTCAGGGGCTGCGACCGCACTACCTTTCGAAATGGCAGGGAATATCAGGGCGGGGTAAGGCCCCCCCGGAATAAAACGGTCCTTCTCTCGCCGGTAGTCACTCACTCTCAGGAGTCTAACTTCGGGACACCCTCAGGAACGGACACCTCCACGGACCATCCTCAACCGGGCACCCCTCACACCACACCGGGCACTTCTCACTCAACCCCACCGGCCAGCGCACTCACACCCCCACCATCTGGGATCCTCAGGCCGAACGTGCTGCTGGCCACGTGTCAGGCCACCACCTTGTCAATCTTTGGCACCACGCATCAGGTACGCATTCTGATTGACCCCGGCTCAGAGCTCACATTTGTCTCAGAGAGAACGGCAAAGACATTGCGGCTGGACGTCCGACCCTCCAACATACGGGTCAGCGGCGTCGGAGGGACCCACTCAGGCTCGACCCGGGGCGCCATGGTGGTGCGCCTCACGTCAATCTACGACCGGACCTCAGGACTCACCATCACGGCTCACATCCTCAGGAAGACTACCACATGGCTGCCCTCATTTTCTGCACCGGAGCTGTGGTGGCCACATCTGCAGGGAATACCTCTTGCCGATCCTGACTTCCTCACCCCCGGAGAGATCGACTTCATTTTGGGAGCAGACGCCTACGGGCAGTTGCTGGAGCCCGGCGTCCGCAAGGGAAGTCCTCAGGAGCCAATCGCCCTCCGCACACTACTAGGATGGGTCGTACTCGGACCGGTCGATGACGGGCGAGCCGGCCAAGCTGCAACCACGCACTCGGTTGCGATAGACCACCAGTTGCACGATCTCCTCGAGCGATTCTGGACTCAAGAAGAGGCGACTATCAGGACTACGGCGAGTCTCACCGAGGACGAGCTCGCCTGCGAAAGGCACTTTATGGCAACACATACCCGAGACGCCTCAGGACGATACACGGTCAGGCTACCTCTCAAGGCCTCGGTGACTAGTCTGGGCGACTCTAGGCCTACGGCGCAGGGAGCGCTTCGACGCCTACTCAAACGGCTCGCAGGCGACGATCACTATAAGGAGCTCTACGTGTCGTTCATCCGTGAGTACGAAGAACTTTCTCACCTCCGGAAACTTTCGCAGACTGCTCCCGAGCCACCCTCGGTGTACTACCTCCCGCACCATGGCGTCCTCAAGGAACAAAGCCTCACCACAAAGCTCAGGGTCGTGTTCAACGGATCCGCTCCGACCTCCTCAGGGCGTTCCCTCAACGACATTCTCTACACAGGAGCCAATCTACAGGTAGACATCGCCGACGTCATCCTCTGGGTGCGGAAACACCGCTTCCTCTTCGCAACGGACATCACCAAGATGTTTCGCCAAATCAGGGTGCACTCAGATGATTGGGACCTGCAGCGCATCCTCTGGGCGGACGAACAAGGCGCCCTCATCCCGTGTCAACTCACTACGGTCACCTACGGCACCCGCCCGGCCCCGTATCTTGCCGTGCGGGTCCTCCTCCAACTGGTGAAGGACGACGGGCATCGGTATCCCCTGGCCATCGCACCTCTTACAAAGGGGCGATACGTCGACGACATCTACGGCGGGTCAGATGATCGGAAGGAAGCTCAGGAGATAGCACGCCAAGTAACGGCTCTCTGCAAGGCGGGCGGATTCCCTCTGGCAAAATGGGCCAGTAACGACTCGGAGCTCCTCAAGGCCGTCCCTCACGAGTCCCCCTCTTCGGACCTCGCTCACCCCCTCGAAGACGCTGGCGTCAAGATCTTGGGCCTCTCTTGGCATCCTCAGGCGGACGACTTCAGGTTTCATGCACGCCCTGCCACCTCAACCTCAGCCACGAAACGGGCGGTGCTCTCAGAGGTCGCACAATTATACGACCCTCTCGGCTTCCTCGCACCGGTCATCGTGCGCGCCAAAATGTTGCTTCAGGAACTGTGGCTGGACAAGTTGGGCTGGGACGATCCTCTGTCTCCTCAGACGTGCCAACGGTGGCATCAATTTCGGACGGACCTCGTTGAATTGCGGCAACTCTCAATTCCACGCTGGATGCACATCACGCGAACTACGCAGGTGGAACTACATGGTTTCTCGGACGCCTCTCAACTAGCCATGGCAGCGGTCGTCTACGTCAGGGTCTCCTCCATGGAATCGGAACCGGTCACCACTCTGGTAAGCGCCAAAACACGGGTTGCTCCTCTTAAGCCACTCACGATTCCCAGATTGGAACTCGGTGCTGCGGTACTTCTCGCCAAGCTCACCAAGCACATCCAGGAAACTCTCGAGCTTGTCGGGGCACCTACCTTTCTCTGGACCGACTCTACCGTTGCTCTCACCTGGATCCTCAGTCACCCCTCACGTTGGAAGGACTTCGTCCGCAATCGGGTGGTTACCGCTCAGGATCTCGTCCCACATGCACAATGGCGCTTCGTACCAGGCAAGGACAACCCCGCCGACTGCGCGTCGCGCGGGCTCACACCAGCTCAGCTGTCGCACCACTTACTATGGTGGAGCGGCCCTCCGTGGCTGGCGCTACCTCAACAGGATTGGCCATCATCAATGCCGCGACCTGATCCGAAGGCAGACCTCGAAGAACGGCCAGGACTCACCCTCGCATCGACGGCATCGGAACCTCACCCTCTCTGGGAACTAATTCACCGGTATTCGTCTCTCGCCCGACTTCTCCGTATCACGGCACTGTGTCGACGAGCCATCGCCAGATTCAGGCGCACCCCGGACTCTTCTCTCCACAACCCTCTCACCTCAGAAGAGATGGAAGCAGCCCGAATACATTGGGTAAGGGCAACACAGGGTGCTTATTTCTCAGCAGAGCTCAGAACCATGGCACTCGGACAACACCTCTCACGGACGCATCCTCTAACTCGACTTACGGCCTTCGTCGATCGATCGGGCATCCTCAGAGTGGGCGGTCGGCTGCGCAACTCGGAACTCGCAGAAGGAACGAAGCACCCCTTCATACTGCCTCGGGACTCGCCTCTTACTCGCCTCCTCATCTCGGATGCCCATCTACGGACTCTTCACGGCGGCACTCAACTGACGCTGGCCCACCTCCGCAGGACCTACTGGATCATCGGGGGCAGGGCCCCGGTACGATCTCACATCCTCCGCTGCACACGCTGCGCTCGCCAACGAGGCGTGCGAGCCCAGCAGCTCATGGGGCAGCTACCTCCTTCCAGAGTGACGCCCTCTCGGCCCTTCCTCAACACCGGAGTCGACTACGCAGGACCGGTCACTCTCAAGACTTGGCGAGGTCGCGGGGCCAAGACGCACAAGGGCTGGCTCGCGATCTTTGTCTGCTTCGTCACCTCGGCAGTCCACCTCGAGGCCGTCTCTGATTACTCTACGGATGCTTTCATCTCGGCGTTCCGACGCTTTGTGGGCAGAAGAGGCATCTGCGGGTCACTCCATAGTGACTGCGGCACCAATTTTGTCGGAGCAGATGCCGCACTACGGAAACTTTTCACCTCAGGCACCAGGGAGTTTAAGGAACTTTCTCATTTACTCTCAGGCGATGGTACTCTTTGGTTTTTCAGTCCTCCGGCAGCCCCTCACTTCGGCGGGAAATGGGAAGCAGCGGTCAAGTCGGTGAAGCACCACCTGCGGAGAACCATCGGGGATACTCTTCTCACGTTTGAGGAACTGACCACTCTACTGGTACAAATCGAGGCAGTTCTCAACTCCCGACCACTGCACCCGCTGTCTGACGACCCCGACGATCTCGACGCCCTCACGCCCGGCCACTTCCTCATCGGAGCCGCTCTGACGGCAGTACCCGAACCCTCACTCTCCACGGTACCAGTAGCTCGTCTCTCTCGCTGGCAACTGATACAGCAAAAATTTCAGTATTTCTGGGCACGCTGGTCAAAGGAGTGTCTACAACGCCACTTGGCCATCTCAAAGTGGCACCATCCGACCAACGAAATCAGGGAGAACTCGCTGGTCCTCATCACCGACGAGCGGCTTCCTCCTGCCAAGTGGCCTCTGGCGCGGGTTCTCTCTCTGCACCCCGGAGCCGACGGCCTCACCAGGGTGGTCACACTAAAGACCTCCTCAGGCACGCTAGTCCGACCCATCGCCAAACTCTCGGTGGTACCGATCTCCACACCAACGGATTAGCCAACGCTGTAGGCTAAGGCGGGCGGAATGTTGCGTATTCACAGTCGCCTCGGGCGGGCGACCAATAGGCGCACGCGACGCGCTCGCCCGAGATCAATCACTGCGGTCGATACTCAGGCGATACTCTATGTAAACGCGCCTGCTAATTAGCAGCGCCGCGTCGCGTTCTTCTCGGGCAATTGTACTCTCGCGGTTCCCGCGTGCTCTCGACGGCCATTACCGTCTTCCGCATAGTCGTGACCGGGTGCTCTCATATTCGTCGCGAATCGTAGCGAGTAAATCGGGCGCAATTCTCGTTTAGTGCATAGTGGAAGGTGACTGGTACAGCTCAGGAATTATATAAAGACGCTTTGGTGCCCCTCAAACACTGTAATCCTAGTTTTTAGTGCGTTTAGTTAATAAAACCTTCTTTGGAACTCCTCAACCACGTGTTATCGTTCTGTGCCGGCCACGTGCCGTGTGGCGTAGTGTAGTGCGAAGGCTCCTCCGAACAAAACCACAACTCGCGAAAACTAGTTTCCCTCAGGCACTCCTCTAGACTTTTAAAAATAAAAACACTTCCGCACGACGAAATTTTGCTAGTTCTCACGTTTTGCAAGCGAAACGTACGATGCACCGCGTTTCGTTCAATTCGTTCAAGAACTCTCGTATCTCGGACATCCGCGAGTGTTTCGCGTCGAAAACATGGTCCCCGTCTGTTTTCGACGCTAAAAACGCGTATGACACTTGATTCGTACGAATCCGTTGAGAAATGGCCGAGATACGCAGTGTTACACTTCCGGACGATGAAATCTTGCTAGTTCTCACGTTTTGCAAGCGATACGCACGATGCACCGCGTTTCGTTCAATTCGTTCAAGAACTCTCGTATCTCGGACATCCGCGAGTGTTTCGCGTCGAAAACGTCGTCCCCGTCTGTTTTAGACGCTAACAACGCGTATGACACTTGATTCGCACGAAACCGTTGAGAAATGGACGAGATACGCCGTGTTGCACTTCCGGACGATGAATTCGTTCAATTCGTTCAAGAACTCTCGTATCTCGGACATCCGCGAGTGTTTCGCGTCGAAAACGTGGTCCCCGTCTGTTTTAGACGCTAAAAACGCGTATGACAATTGATTCGCACGAACCCGTTGAGAAATGGCCGAGATACGCCGTGTTGCACTTCCGGACGATGAATTCGTTCAATTCGTTCAAGAACTCTCGTATCTCGGACATCCGCGAGTGTTTCGCGTCGAAAACGTGGTCCCCGTCTGTTTTAGAAGCTAAAAACGCATATGACACTTGATTCGCACGAATTCGTTGAGAAATGGCCGAGATACGCCGTGTTACACTTCCGGACGATGAAATCTTGCTAGTTCTCACGTTTTGCATGCGACACGCACGATGCACCGCGTTTCATTCAATTCGTCCAAGAACTCTCGTATCTCGGACATCCGCGAGTGTTTCGCGTCGAAAACGTGGTCCCCGTCTGTTTTAGACGCTAAAAACGCGTATGACACTTGATTCGCACGAAACCGTTGAGAAATGGACGAGATACGCCGTGTTGCACTACCGGACGATGAATTCGTTCAATTCGTTCAAGAACTCTCGTATCTCGGACATCCGCGGGTGTTTCGCGTCGAAAACGTGGTCCCCGTCTGTTTTAGACGCTAAAAACGCGAATGACACTTGATTCGCACGAATCCGTTCAGAAATGGCCGAGATACGTCGTGTTGCACTTCCGGACGATGAAATCTTGCTAGTTCTCACGTTTTGCAAGCGAAACGCACGATGCACCGCGTTTCGTTCAATTCGTTCACGAACTCTCGTATCTCCGACATCCGCGAGTATTTCGCGTCGAAAACGCGGTCCCCGTCTGTTTTAGACGCTAAAAACGCATATGACACCTGATTCGCACGAATCCGTTGAGAAATGGCCGAGATACGCCGTGTTACACTTCCGGACGATGAATTCGTTCAACTCGTTCAAGAACTCTCGTATCTCGGACATCCGCGAGTGTTTCGCGTCGAAAACGTGGTCCCCGTCAGATTTAGACGCTAAAAACGCGTATGAGACTTGATGGGCACGAATCCGTTGAGAAATGGCCGAGATACGCCGTGTTACACTTCCGGGCGATGAATTCTTGCTAGTTCTCACGTTTTGCATGCGACACGCACGATGCACCGCGTTTCGTTCAATTCGTTCAAGAACTCTCGTATCTCGGACATCCGCGAGTGTTTCGGGTCGAAAACGTGGTCCCCGTCTGTTTTAGACGCTAAAAACGCGTATGACACTTGATTCGCACGAAACCGTTGAGAAATGGACGAGATACGCCGTGTTGCACTTCCGGACGATGAATTCGTTCAATTCGTTCAAGAACTCTCGTATCTCGGACATCCGCGAGTGTTTCGCGTCGAAAACGTGGTTCCCGCCTGTTTTAGAAGCTAAAAACGCGTATGACACTTGATTCGCACGAATCCGTTGAGAAATGGCCGAGATACGCCGTGTTACACTTCCGGACGATGAATTCGTTCAATTCGTTCAAGAACTCTCGTATCTCGGACATCCGCGAGTGTTTCGCGTCGAAAACGTGGTCCCCGTCAGATTTAGACGCTAAAAACGCGTATGACACTTGATTCGCACGAATCCGTTGAGAAATGGCCGAGATACGCCGTGTTACACTTCCGTACGATGAAATCTTGCTAGTTCTCACGTTTTGCAAGCGACACGCACGATGCACCGCGTTTCGTTCAATTCGTTCAAGAACTCTTGTATCTCCGACATCCGCGAGTATTTCGCGTCGAAAACGCGGTCCCCGTCTGTTTTAGACGCTAAAAACGCATATGACACTTGATTCGAACGAATGCGTTGAGAAATGGCCGAGATACGCCGTGTTACACTTCCGGACGATGAATTCGTTCAATTCGTTCAAGAACTCTCGTATCTCGGACATCCGCGAGTGTTTCGCGTCGAAAACGTGGTCCCCGTCAGATTTAGACGCTAAAAACGCGTATGAGACTTGATGGGCACGAATCCGTTGAGAAATGGCCGAGATACGCCGTGTTACACTTCCGGGCGATGAATTCTTGCTAGTTCTCACGTTTTGCATGCGACACGCACGATGCACCGCGTTTCGTTCAATTCGTTCACGAACTCTCGTATCTCCGACATCCGCGAGTATTTCGCGTCGAAAACGCGGTCCCCGTCTGTTTTAGACGCTAAAAACGCATATGACACCTGATTCGCACGAATCCGTTGAGAAATGGCCGAGATACGCCGTGTTACACTTCCGGACGATGAATTCGTTCAACTCGTTCAAGAACTCTCGTATCTCGGACATCCGCGAGTGTTTCGCGTCGAAAACGTGGTCCCCGTCAGATTTAGACGCTAAAAACGCGTATGAGACTTGATGGGCACGAATCCGTTGAGAAATGGCCGAGATACGCCGTGTTACACTTCCGGGCGATGAATTCTTGCTAGTTCTCACGTTTTGCATGCGACACGCACGATGCACCGCGTTTCGTTCAATTCGTTCAAGAACTCTCGTATCTCGGACATCCGCGAGTGTTTCGGGTCGAAAACGTGGTCCCCGTCTGTTTTAGACGCTAAAAACGCGTATGACACTTGATTCGCACGAAACCGTTGAGAAATGGACGAGATACGCCGTGTTGCACTTCCGGACGATGAATTCGTTCAATTCGTTCAAGAACTCTCGTATCTCGGACATCCGCGAGTGTTTCGCGTCGAAAACGTGGTTCCCGCCTGTTTTAGAAGCTAAAAACGCGTATGACACTTGATTCGCACGAATCCGTTGAGAAATGGCCGAGATACGCCGTGTTACACTTCCGGACGATGAATTCGTTCAATTCGTTCAAGAACTCTCGTATCTCGGACATCCGCGAGTGTTTCGCGTCGAAAACGTGGTCCTCGTCTGTTTTAGACGCTAAAAACGCGTATGACACTTGATTCGCACGAATCCGTTGAGAAATGGACGAGATACGCCGTGTTGCACTTCCGGACGATGAAATCTTGCTAGTTCTCACGTATTGCATGCGACACGCACGATGCACCGCGTTTCGTTCAATTCGTTCAAGAACTCTCGTATCTCGGACATCCGCGAGTGTTTCGCTTCGGACACGTGGTCCCCGTCTGTTTTAGACGCTAAAAACGCGTATGACACTTGATTTCGCACGAATCCGTTGAGAAATGGCCGAGATACGCTGTGTTACACTTCCGGACGATGAAATCTTGCTAGTTCTCACGTTTTGCAAGCGACACGCACGATGCACCGCGTTTCGTTCAATTCGTCCAAGAACTCTCGTATCTCGGACATCCGCGAGTGTTTCGCGTCGAAATAGTGGTCCCCGTCTGTTTTAGACGCTAAAAACGCGTATGACACTTGATTCGCACGAATCCGTTGAGAAATGGCCGAGATACGCCGTGTTACACTTCCGTACGATGAAATCTTGCTAGTTCTCACGTTTTGCAAGCGACACGCACGATGCACCGCGTTTCGTTCAATTCGTTCAAGAACTCTTGTATCTCCGACATCCGCGAGTATTTCGCGTCGAAAACGCGGTCCCCGTCTGTTTTAGACGCTAAAAACGCATATGACACTTGATTCGAACGAATGCGTTGAGAAATGGCCGAGATACGCCGTGTTACACTTCCGGACGATGAATTCGTTCAATTCGTTCAAGAACTCTCGTATCTCGGACATCCGCGAGTGTTTCGCGTCGAAAACGTGGTCCCCGTCTGTTTTATACGCTAAAAACGCGTATGACACTTGATTCGCACGAATCCGATGAGAAATGGCCGAGATACGCCGTGTTACACTTCCGGATGATGAATTCGATCAATTCGTTCAAGAACTCTCGTATCTCGGACGTCCGCGCGTGTTTTGCGTCGAAAACGTGGTCCCCGTCTGTTTTAGACGCTAAAAACGCGTATGACACTTGATTCGCACGAATCCGTTAAGAAATGGCCGTGATACGCCGTGTTACACTTCCGCACGACGAAATTTTGCTAGTTCTCACGTTTTGCAAGCGAAACGTACGATGCACCGCGTTTCGTTCAATTCGTTCAAGAACTCTCGTATCTCGGACATCCGCGAGTGTTTCGCGTCGAAAACATGGTCCCCGTCTGTTTTCGACGCTAAAAACGCGTATGACACTTGATTCGTACGAATCCGTTGAGAAATGGCCGAGATACGCAGTGTTACACTTCCGGACGATGAAATCTTGCTAGTTCCCACGTTTTGCAAGCGATACGCACGATGCACCGCGTTTCGTTCAATTCGTTCAAGAACTCTCGTATCTCGGACATCCGCGAGTGTTTCGCGTCGAAAACGTCGTCCCCGTCTGTTTTAGACGCTAACAACGCGTATGACACTTGATTCGCACGAATCCGTTGAGAAATGGCCGAGATACGCCGTGTTACACTTCCGGACGATGAAATCTTGCTAGTTCTCACGTTTTGCATGCGACACGCACGATGCACCGCGTTTCGTTCAATTCGTTCAAGAACTCTCGTATCTCGGACATCCGCGAGTGTTTCGCGTCGAAAACGTGGTCCCCGTCTGTTTTAGACGCTAAAAACGCGTATGACACTTGATTCGCACGAAACCGTTGAGAAATGGACGAGATACGCCGTGTTGCACTTCCGGACGATGAATTCGTTCAATTCGTTCAAGAACTCTCGTATCTCGGACATCCGCGAGTGTTTCGCGTCGAAAACGTGGTCCCCGTCTGTTTTAGAAGCTAAAAACGCATATGACACTTGATTCGCACGAATCCGTTGAGAAATGGCCGAGATACGCCGTGTTACACTTCCGGACGATGAAATCTTGCTAGTTCTCACGTTTTGCATGCGACACGCACGATACACCGCGTTTCATTCAATTCGTCCAAGAACTCTCGTATCTCGGACATCCGCGAGTGTTTCGCGTCGAAAACGTGGTCCCCGTCTGTTTTAGACGCTAAAAACGCGTATGACACTTGATTCGCACGAAACCGTTGAGAAATGGACGAGATACGCCGTGTTGCACTACCGGACGATGAATTCGTTCAATTCGTTCAAGAACTCTCGTATCTCGGACATCCGCGGGTGTTTCGCGTCGAAAACGTGGTCCCCGTCTGTTTTAGACGCTAAAAACGCGAATGACACCTGATTCGCACGAATCCGTTCAGAAATGGCCGAGATACGTCGTGTTACACTTCCGGACGATGAAATCTTGCTAGTTCTCACGTTTTGCAAGCGAAACGCACGATGCACCGCGTTTCGTTCAATTCGTTCACGAACTCTCGTATCTCCGACATCCGCGAGGTTTTCGCGGCGAAAACGCGGTCCCCGTCTGTTTTAGACGCTAAAAACGCATATGACACCTGATTCGCACGAATCCGTTGAGAAATGGCCGAGATACGCCGTGTTACACTTCCGGACGATGAATTCGTTCAACTCGTTCAAGAACTCTCGTATCTCGGACATCCGCGAGCGTTTCGCGTCGAAAACGTGGTCCTCGTCAGATTTAGACGCTAAAAACGCGTATGAGACTTGATGGGCACGAATCCGTTGAGAAATGGCCGAGATACGCCGTGTTACACTTCCGGGCGATGAAATCTTGCTAGTTCTCACGTTTTGCATGCGACACGCACGATGCACCGCGTTTCGTTCAATTCGTTCAAGAACTCTCGTATCTCGGACATCCGCGAGTGTTTCGGGTCGAAAACGTGGTCCCCGTCTGTTTTAGACGCTAAAAACGCGTATGACACTTGATTCACACGAAACCGTTGAGAAATGGACGAGAACGCCGTGTTGCACTTCCGGACGATGAATTCGTTCAATTCGTTCAAGAACTCTCGTATCTCGGACATCCGCGAGTGTTTCGCGTCGAAAACGTGGTCCCCGCCGGTTTTAGAAGCTAAAAACGCGAATGACACTTCATTCGCACGAATCCGTTGAGAAATGGCCGAGATACGCCGTGTTACACTTCCGGACGATGAATTCGTTCAATTCGTTCAAGAACTCTCGTATCTCGGACATCCGCGAGTGTTTCGCGTCGAAAACGTGGTCCTCGTCTGTTTTAGACGCTAAAAACGCGTATGACACTTGATTCGCACGAATCCGTTGAGAAATGGACGAGATACGCCGTGTTGCACTTCCGGACGATGAAATCTTGCTAGTTCTCACGTATTGCATGCGACACGCACGATGCACCGCGTTTCGTTCAATTCGTTCAAGAACTCTCGTATCTCGGACATCCGCGAGTGTTTCGCTTCGAACACGTGGTCCCCGTCTGTTTTAGACGCTAAAAACGCGTATGACACTTGATTCGCACGAAACCGTTGAGAAATGGACGAGATACGCCGTGTTGCACTTCCGGACGATGAATTCGTTCAATTCGTTCAAGAACTCTCGTATCTCGGACATCCGCGAGTGTTTCGCGTCGAAAACGTGGTCCCCGCCTGTTTTAGAAGCTAAAAACGCGTATGACACTTGATTCGCACGAATCCGTTGAGAAATGGCCGAGATACGCCGTGTTACACTTCCGGACGATGAATTCGTTCAATTCGTTCAAGAACTCTCGTATCTCGGACATCCGCGAGTGATTCGCGTCGAAAACGTGGTCCTCGTCTGTTTTAGACGCTAAAAACGCGTATGACACTTGATTCGCACGAATCCGTTGAGAAATGGACGAGATACGCCGTGTTGCACTTCCGGACGATGAAATCTTGCTAGTTCTCACGTATTGCATGCGACACGCACGATGCACCCCGTTTCGTTCAATTCGTTCAAGAACTCTCGTATCTCGGACATCCGCGAGTGTTTCGCTTCGAACACGTGGTCCCCGTCTGTTTTAGACGCTAAAAACGCGTATGACACTTGATTTCGCACGAATCCGTTGAGAAATGGCCGAGATACGCCGTGTTACACTTCCGGGCGATGAAATCTTGCTAGTTCTCACGTTTTGCATGCGACACGCACGATGCACCGCGTTTCGTTCAATTCGTTCAAAAACTCTCGTATCTCGGACATCCGCGAGTGTTTCGGGTCGAAAACGTGGTCCCCGTCTGCTTTAGACGCTAAAAACGCGTATGACACTTGATTCGCACGAAACCGTTGAGAAATGGACGAGATACGCCGTGTTGCACTTCCGGACGATGAAATCTTGCTAGTTCTCACGTATTGCATGCGACACGCACGATGCACCGCGTTTCGTTCAATTCGTTCAAGAACTCTCGTATCTCGGACATCCGCGAGTGTTTCGCTTCGAACACGTGGTCCCCGCCTGTTTTAGACGCTAGAAACGCGTATGACACTTGATAAGCATGAATACGTTGAGAAATGGCCGAGATACGCCGTGTTACACTTCCGGACGATGAAATCTTGCTAGTTCTCACGTTTTGCAAGCGAAACGTACGATGCACCGCGTTTCGTTCAATTCGTTCAAGAACTCTCGTATCTCGGACATCCGCGAGTGTTTCGCGTCGAAAACGTGGTCCCCGTCTGTTTTAGACGCTAAAAACGCGTATGACACTTGATTCGCACAAATCCGTTGAGAAATGGCCGCGATACGCCGTGTTACACTTCCGGACGATGAAATCTTGCTAGTTCTCACGTTTTGCATGCGACACGCACGATGCACCGCGTTTCGTTCAATTCGTTCAAGAACTCTCGTATCTCGGACATCCGCGAGTGTTTCGCGTCGAAAACATGGTCCCCGTCTGTTTTAGACGCTAAAAACGCGCATGACACTTGATTCGCGATAATCCGTTGAGAAATGGCCGAGATACGCCGTGTTACACTTCCGGACGATGAATTCGTTCAATTCGTTCAAGAACTCTCGTATCTCGGACATCCGCGAGTGTTTCGCGTCGAAAACGTGGTCTCCGTCTGTTTTAGACGCTAAAAACGCGTATGACACTTGATTCGCACGAATCCGATGAGAAATGGCCGAGATACGCCGTGTTACACTTCCGGACGATGAGATCTTGCTAGTTCTCACGTTTTGCAAGCGAAACGCACGATGCACCGCGTTTCGATCAATTCGTTCAAGAACTCTCGTATCTCGGACATCCGCGAGTGTTTCGCGTCGAAAACGTGGTCCCCGTCTGTTTTAGACGCTAAAAACGCGTATGACACTTGATTCGCACGAATCCGTTGAGAAATGGCCGAGATACGCCGTGTTGCACTTCCGGACGATGAATTCGTGCAATTCGTTCAAGAACTCTCGTATCTCGGACATCCGCGAATGTTTCGCGACGAAAACGTGGTCCCCGTCTGTTTTAGACGGTAAAAACGCGTGTGACACTTGATTCGCACGAATCCGTTGAGAAATGGCCGAGATACGCCGTGTTACACTTCCGGACGATGAAATCTTGCTAGTTCTCACGTTTTGCAAGCGACACGCACGATGCACCGCGTTTCGTTCAATTCGTTCAAGAACTCTCGTATCTCGGACATCCGCGAGTGTTTCGCGTCGAACACGTGGTCCCCGTCTGTTTTAGACGCTAAAAACGCGTATGACACTTGATTCGCACGAATCCGTTGAGAAATGGCCGAGATACGCCGTGTTGCACCCCGGACGATGAATTCGTTCAATTCGTTCAAGAACTCTCGTATTTCGGACATCCGCGAGTGTTTCGCATCGAAAACGTGGTCCCCGTCTGTTTTAGACGCTAAAAACGCGTATGACACTTGATTTCGCACGAATCCGTTGAGAAAGGGCCGAGATACGCCGTGTTACACTTCCGGACGATGAATTCGTTCAATTCGTACAAGAACTCTCGTATCTCGGACATCCGCGAGTGTTTCGCGACGAAAACGTGGTCCCCGTCTGTTTTAGACGGTAAAAACGCGTATGACACTTGATTCGCACGAATCCGTTGAGAAATGGCCGAGATACGCCATGTTACACTTCCGGACGATGAAATCTTGCTAGTTCTCACGTTTTGCAAGCGACACGCACGATGCACCGCGTTTCGTCCAATTCGTCCAAGAACTCTCGTATCTCGGACATCCGCGAGTGTTTCGCGTCGAAATAGTGGTCCCCGTCTGTTTTAGCCTCTAAAAACGCGTATGACATTTGATTCGCACGAATCCGTTGAGAAATGGCCGAGATACGCCGTGTTACACTTCCGGACGATGAAATCTTGCTAGTTCTCACGTTTTGCAACCGAAACACACGATGCACCGCCTTTCGTTCAATTCGTTCAAGAACTCTCGTATCTCGGACATCCGCGACTGTTTCGCGTCGAAAACGTGGTCCCCGTCTGTTTTAGACGCTAAAAACGCTTATGACACTTCATTCGCACCAATCCGTCGAGAAATGGCCGAGATACGCCGTGTTACACTTCCGGACGATGAATTCGTTCAATTCGTTCAAGAATTCTCGTATCTCGGACATCCGCGAGTGTTTCGCGTCGAAAACGTGGTGCCCGTCTGTTTTAGACGCTATAAACGCGTATGACACTTGATTCGCACGAATCCGTTGAGAAATGGCCGAGATACGCCGTATTACACTTCCGGACGATGAATTCGTTCAATTCGTTCAAGAATTCTCGTATCTCAGACATCCGCGAGTATTTCGCGTCGAAAACGTGGTGCCCGTCTGTTTTAGACGCTATAAACGCGTATGACACTTGATTCGCTCGAATCCGTTCAGAAATGGCCGAGATACGCCGTGTTATACTTCCGGACGATGAAATCTTGCTAGTTCCCACGTTTTGCAAGCGAAACGCACGATGCACCGCGTTTCGTTCAATTCGTTCAAGAACTCTCGTATCTCGGACATCCGCGAGTGTTTCGCGCCGAAAACGTGGTCCCCGTCTGTTTTAGACGCTAAAAACGCTTATGACACTTCATTCGCACCAATCCGTCGAGAAATGGCCGAGATACGCCGTGTTACACTTCCGGACGATGAATTCGTTCAATTCGTTCAAGAACTCTCGTATCTCGGACATGTGCGAGTGTTTCGCGTCGAAAACGTGTGCCCCGTCTGTTTTAGACGCTAAAAACACGTATGACACTTGATTCGCACGAATCCGTTGAGAAATGGCCGAGATACGCCGTGTTACACTTCCGGACGATGAAATCTTGCTAGTTCTCACGTTTTGCATGCGACACGCACGATGCACCGCGTTTCGTTCAATTCGTTCAAGAACTCTCGTATCTCGGACATCCGCTAGTGTTTCGCGTCGAAAACGTGGTCCCCGTCTGTTTTAGACGCTAAAAACGCGTATGACACTTGATTCGCACGAATCCGTTGAGAAATGGCCGAGATACGCCGTGTTGCACTTCCGGACGATGAAATCTTGCTAGTTCTCACGTTTTGCAAGCGAAACGCACGATGCACCGCGTTTCGTTCAATTCGTTCAAGAACTCTCTTATCTCGGACATCCGCGAGTGTTTCGCGTCGAAAACGTGGTCCCCGTCTGTTTTAGACGCTAAAAACGCGTATGACACTTGATTCGCACGAATCCGTTGAGAAATGGCCGAGATACGCCGTGTTGCACTTCCGGACGATGAATTCGTTTAATTCGTTCAAGAACTCTCGTATCTCGGACATCCGCGAGTGTTTCGCGTCGAAAACGTGGTCCCCGTCTGTTTTAGACGCTAAAAACGCGTATGACACTTGATTCGCACGAATCTGTCGAGAAATGGCCGAGATACGCCGTGTTGCACTTCCGGACGATGAATTCGTTCAATTCGTTCAAGAACTCTCGTATCTCGGACATCCGCGAGTGTTTCGCGTCGAAAACGTGGTCCCCGTCTGTTTTAGACGCTAAAAACGCGTATGACACTTGATTCGCACGAATCCGTTGAGAAATGGCCGAGATACGCCGTGTTACACTTCCGGACGATGAAATCTTGCTAGTTCTCACGTTTTGCACCGACGCGCACGATGCACCGCATTTCGTTCAATTCGTTGAAGAACTCTCGTATCTCGGACATCCGCGAGTGTTTCGCGTCGAAAACGTGGTCCCCGTCTGTTTTAGACGCTAAAAACGCGTATGACACTTGATTCGCACGAATCCGTTGAGAAATGGCCCAGATACGCCCTGTTACACTTCCGGACGATGAATTCGTTCAATTCGTTCAAGAACTCTCGTATCTCGGACATCCGCGAGAGTTTCGCGTCGAAAACGTGGTCCCCGTCTGTTTTAGACGCTAAAATCGCGTATGACACTTGATTCGCACGAATCTGTCGAGAAATGGCCAAGATACGCCGTGTTGCACTTCCGGACGATGAATTCGTTCAATTCGTTCAAGAACTCTCTATATCTCAGACATCCGCGAGTGTTTCGCGTCGAAAACGTCGTCCCCGTCTGTTTTAGACGCTAAAAACGCGTATGACACTTGATTCGCACGAATCCGTTGTGAAATGGCCGAGATACACCGTGTTGCACTTCCGGACGATGAAATCTTGCTAGTTCTCACGTTTTGCAAGCGAAACGCACGATGGACCGCGTTTCGTTCAATTCGTTCAAGAACTCTCGTATCTCGGACATCTGCGAGTGTTTCGCGTCGAAAACGTGGTCCCCGTCTGTTTTAGACGCTAAAAACGCGTATGACACTTGATTCGCACGAATCCGTTGAGAAATGGCCGAGATACGCCATGTTACACTTCCGGACGATGACATCTTGCTAGTTCTCACGTTTTGCATGCGACACGCACGATGCACCGCGTTTCGTTCAATTCGTTCTAGAACTCTCGTATCTCGGACATCCGCGAGTGTTTCGCGTCGAAAACGTGGTCCCCGTCTATTTTAGACGCTAAAAACGCGTATGACACTTGATTCGCACGAATCCGTTGAGAAATGGCCGAGATACTCCCTGTTACACTTCCGGACGATGAATTCGTTCAATTCGTTCAAGAACTCTCGTATCTCGGACATCCGCGAGTATTTCGCGTCGAAAACGTGGTCCCCGTCTGTTTTAGTCGTTAAAAACGCGTATGACACTTGATTCGCACGAATCTGTCGAGAAATGGCCGAGATACGCCGTGTTGCACTTCCGGACGATGAATTCGTTCAATTCGTTCAAGAACTCTCGTATCTCGGACATCCGCGAGTGTTTCGCGTCGAAAACGTGGTCCCCGTCTGTTTTAGACGCTAAAAACGCGTATGACACTTGATTCGCACGAATCCGTTGAGAAATGGCCGAGATACGCCGTGTTGCACTTCCGGACGATGAATTCGTTCAATTCGTTCAAGAACTCTCGTATCTCGGACATCCGCGAGTGTTTCGCATCGAAAACGTGGTCCCCGTCTGTTTTAGACGCTAAAAACGCGTATGACACTTGATTCGCACGAATCCGTTGAGAAAGGGCCGAGATACGCCGTGTTACACTTCCGGACGATGAATTCGTTCAATTCGTTCAAGAACTCTCGTATCTCGGACATCCGCGAGTGTTTCGCGTCGAAAACGTGGTCCCCGTCTGTTTTAGACGCTAAAAACGCGTATGACACTTGATTCGCACGAATCCGTTGAGAAATGGCCGAGATACGCCGTGTTACACTTCCGGACGATGAAATCTTGCTAGTTCTCACGTTTTGCAAGCGACGCGCACGATGCACCGCATTTCGTTCAATTCGTTGAAGAACTCTCGTATCTCGGACATCCGCGAGTGTTTCGCGTCGAAAACGTGGTCCCCGTCTGTTTTAGACGCTAAAAACGCGTATGACACTTGATTCGCACGAATCCGTTGAGAAATGGCCGAGATACGCCCTGTTACACTTCCGGACGATGACATCTTGCTAGTTCTCACGTTTTGCAAGCGACACACACGATGCACCGCGTTTCGTTCAATTCGTTCAAGAACTCTCGTATCTCGGACATCCGCGAGTGTTTCGCGTCGAAAACGTGGTCCCCGTCTGTTTTAGACGCTAAAAACGCGTATGACACTTGATTCGCACAAATCCGTTGAGAAATGGCCGCGATACGCAGTGTTACACTTCCGGACGATGAAATCTTGCTAGTTCTCACGTTTTGCATGCGACACGCACGATGCACCGCGTTTCGTTCAATTCGTTCAAGAACTCTCGTATCTCGGACATCCGCGAGTGTTTCGCGTCGAAAACATGGTCCCCGTCTGTTTTAGACGCTAAAAACGCGCATGACACTTGATTCGCGCTAATCCGTTGAGAAATGGCCGAGATACGCCGTGTTACACTTCCGGACGATGAATTCGTTCAAGAACTCTCGTATCTCGGACATCCGCGAGTGTTTCGCGTCGAAAACGTGGTCTCCGTCTGTTTTAGACGCTAAAAACGCGTATGACACTTGATTCGCACGAATCCGATGAGAAATGGCCGAGATACGCCGTGTTACACTTCCGGACGATGAGATCTTGCTAGTTCTCACGTTTTGCAAGCGAAACGCACGATGCACCGCGTTTCGATCAATTCGTTCAAGAACTCTCGTATCTCGGACATCCGCGAGTGTTTCGCGTCGAAAACGTGGTCCCCGTCTGTTTTAGACGCTAAAAACGCGTATGACACTTGATTCGCACGAATCCGTTAAGAAATGGCCGAGATACGCCGTGTTGCACTTCCGGACGATGAATTCGTGCAATTCGTTCAAGAACTCTCGTATCTCGGACATCCGCGAATGTTTCGCGACGAAAACGTGGTCCCCGTCTGTTTTAGACGGTAAAAACGCGTGTGACACTTGATTCGCACGAATCCGTTGAGAAATGGCCGAGATACGCCGTGTTACACTTCCGGACGATGAAATCTTGCTAGTTCTCACGTTTTGCAAGCGACACGCACGATGCACCGCGTTTCGTTCAATTCGTTCAAGAACTCTCGTATCTCGGACATCCGCGAGTGTTTCGCGTCGAACACGTGGTCCCCGTCTGTTTTAGACACTAAAAACGCGTATGACACTTGATTCGCACGAATCCGTTGAGAAATGGCCGAGATACGCCGTGTTGCACCCCGGACGATGAATTCGTTCAATTCGTTCAAGAACTCTCGTATTTCGGACATCCGCGAGTGTTTCGCATCGAAAACGTGGTCCCCGTCTGTTTTAGACGCTAAAAACGCGTATGACACTTGATTTCGCACGAATCCGTTGAGAAAGGGCCGAGATACGCCGTGTTACACTTCCGGACGATGAATTCGTTCAATTCGTACAAGAACTCTCGTATCTCGGACATCCGCGAGTGTTTCGCGTCGAAAACGTCGTCCCCGTCTGTTTTAGACGCTAAAAACGCGTATGACACTTGATTCGCACTAATCCGTTTAGAAATCGCCGAGATACGCCGTGTTACAATTCCGGACGATGAAATCTTGCTAGTTCTCACGTTTTTTGCAAGCGAAACGCACGATGCACCGCGTTTCGTTCAATTCGTTCAAGAACTCTCGTATCTCGGACATCCGCGAGTGTTTCGCGTCGAAAACGTGGTCCCCGTCTGTTTTAGACGCTAAATACGCTTATGACACTTGATTCGCACGAATCCGTTGAGAAATGGCCGAGATACGCTGTGTTACACTTCCGGACGATGAAATCTTGCTAGTTCTCACGTTTTGCAAGCGAAACGCACGATGCACCGCGTTTCGTTCAATTCGTTCAAGAACTCTCGTATCTCGGACATCCGCGAGTGTTTCGCGTCGAAAACGTGGTCCCCGTCTGTTTTAGACGCTAAAAACGCGTATGACACTTGATTCGCACGAATCCGTTGAGAAATGGCCCAGATACGCCCTGTTACACTTCCGGACGATGAATTCGTTCAATTCGTTCAAGAACTCTCGTATCTCGGACATCCGCGAGTGTTTCGCGTCGAAAACGTGGTCCCCGTCTGTTTTAGACGCTAAAAACGCGTATGACACTTGATTCGCACGAATCTGTCGAGAAATGGCCAAGATACGCCGTGTTACACTTCCGGACGATTAATTCGTTCAATTCGTTCAAGAAATCTCGTATCTCGGACATCCGCGAGTGTTTCGCGTCGAAAACGTGTCCCCGTCTGTTTTAGACGCTAACAACGCGTAAGACACTTGATTCGCACGAATCCGTTGAGAAATGGCCGAGATACGCCGTGTTGCACTTCCGGACGATGAATTCGTGCAATTCGTTCAAGAACTCTCGTATCTCGGACATCCGCGAGTGTTTCGCGACGAAAACGTGGTCCCCGTCTGTTTTAGACGGTAAAAACGCGTATGACACTTGATTCGCACGAATCCGTTGAGAAATGGCCGAGATACGCCATGTTACACTTCCGGACGATGAAATCTTGCTAGTTCTCACGTTTTGCAAGCGACACGCAAGATGCACCGCGTTTCGTCCAATTCGTCCAAGAACTCTCGTATCTCGGACATCCGCGAGTGTTTCGCGTCGAAATAGTGGTCCCCGTCTGTTTTAGCCTCTAAAAACGCGTATGACATTTGATTCGCACGAATCCGTTGAGAAATGGCCGAGATACGCCGTGTTACACTTCCGGACGATGAAATCTTGCTAGTTCTCACGTTTTGCAACCGAAACACACGATGCACCGCCTTTCGTTCAATTCGTTCAAGAACTCTCGTATCTCGGACATCCGCGACTGTTTCGCGTCGAAAACGTGGTCCCCGTCTGTTTTAGACGCTAAAAACGCTTATGACACTTCATTCGCACCAATCCGTCGAGAAATGGCCGAGATACGCCGTGTTACACTTCCGGACGATGAATTCGTTCAATTCGTTCAAGAATTCTCGTATCTCGGACATCCGCGAGTGTTTCGCGTCGAAAACGTGGTGCCCGTCTGTTTTAGACGCTATAAACGCGTATGACACTTGATTCGCACGAATCCGTTGAGAAATGGCCGAGATACGCCGTATTACACTTCCGGACGATGAATTCGTTCAATTCGTTCAAGAATTCTCGTATCTCAGACATCCGCGAGTGTTTCGCGTCGAAAACGTGGTGCCCGTCTGTTTTAGACGCTATAAACGCGTATGACACTTGATTCGCTCGAATCCGTTCAGAAATGGCCGAGATACGCCGTGTTACACTTCCGGACGATGAAATCTTGCTAGTTCTCACGTTTTGCAAGCGAAACACACGATGCACCGCGTTTCGTTCAATTCTTTTAAGAACTCTCGTATCTTGGACATCCGCGAGTGTTTCGCGTCGAAAACGTTGTCCCCGTCTGTTTTAGACGCTAAAAACGCGTATGATACTTGATTCGCACGAATCCGTTGAGAAATGGCCGAGATACGCCGTGTTGCACTTCCGGACGATGAATTCGTTCAATTCGTTCAAGAACTCTCGTATCTCCGACAACCGCGAGTGTTTCGCGTCGAAAACGTGGTCCCCGTCTGTTTTAGACGCTAAAAACGCGTATGACACTTGATTCGCACGAATCCGTTGAGAAATGGCCGAGATACGCCGTGTTACACTTCCGGACGATGAAATCTTGCTAGTTCTCACGTTTTGCAAGCGAAACACACGATGCACCGCGTTTCGTTCAATTCTTTCAAGAACTCTCGAAACTCGGACATCCGCGAGTGTTTCGCGTCGAAAACGTGGTCCCCGTCTGTTTTAGCCGCTAAAAACGCGTATGACACTTGATTCGCACGAATCCGTTGAGAAACGGCCGAGATACGCCGTGTTGCACTTCCAGACGATGAATTCGTTCAATTCGTTCAAGAACTCTCGTATCTGCGACAACCGCGAGTGTTTCGCGTCGAAAACGTGGTCCCTGTCTGTTTTAGACGCTAAAAACCCGTATGACACTTGATTCGCACCAATCCGTTGAGAAATGGCCGAGATACGCCGTGTTACACTTCCGGACGATGAAATCTTGCTAGTTCTCACGTTTTGCAAGCGAAACACACGATGCACCGCGTTTCGTTCAATTCTTTTAAGAACTCTCGTATCTCGGACATCCGCGAGTGTTTCGCGTCGAAAACGTGGTCCCCGTCTGTTTTAGACGCTAAAAACGCGTATGACACTTGATTCGCACGAATCCGTTGAGAAATGGCCGAGATACGCCGTGTTACATTTCCGGACGATAAATTCGTTCAATTCGTTCAAGAACTCTCGTATCTCGGACATCCGCGAGTGTTCCGCGTCGAAAACGTGGTCCCCGTCTGTTTTAGACGCTAAAAACGCGTATGACACTTGATTCGCACGAATCCGTTGAGAAATGGCCCAGATACGCCCTGTTACACTTCCGGACGATGAATTCGTTCAATTGGTTCAAGAACTCTCTTATCTCGGACAAGCGCGAGTGTTTCGCGTCGAAAACGTTGTCCCCGTCTGTTTTAGACGCTAAAAACGCGTATGACACTTGATTCGCACGAAACCGTTGAGAAATGGACGAGATACGCCGTGTTGCACTTCCGGACGATGAATTCGTTCAATTCGTTCAAGAACTCTCGTATCTCGGACATCCGCGAGTGTTTCGCGTCGAAAACGTGGTCCCCGCCTGTTTTAGAAGCTAAAAACGCGTATGACACTTGATTCGCACGAATCCGTTGAGAAATGGCCGAGATACGCCGTGTTACACTTCCGGACGATGAATTCGTTCAATTCGTTCAAGAACTCTCGTATCTCGGACATCCGCGAGTGTTTCGCGTCGAAAACGTGGTCCTCGTCTGTTTTAGACGCTAAAAACGCGTATGACACTTGATTCGCACGAATCCGTTGAGAAATGGACGAGATACGCCGTGTTGCACTTCCGGACGATGAAATCTTGCTAGTTCTCACGTATTGCATGCGACACGCACGATGCACCGCCTTTCGTTCAATTCGTTCAAGAACTCTCGTATCTCGGACATCCGCGAGTGTTTCGCTTCGAACACGTGGTCCCCGTCTGTTTTAGACGCTAAAAACGCGTATGACACTTGATTTCGCACGAATCCGTTGAGAAATGGCCGAGATACGCTGTGTTACACTTCCGGACGATGAAATCTTGCTAGTTCTCACGTTTTGCAAGCGACACGCACGATGCACCGCGTTTCGTTCAATTCGTCCAAGAACTCTCGTATCTCGGACATCCGCGAGTGTTTCGCGTCGAAATAGTGGTCCCCGTCTGTTTTAGACGCTAAAAACGCGTATGACACTTGATTCGCACGAATCCGTTGAGAAATGGCCGAGATACGCCGTGTTACACTTCCGGATGATGAATTCGATCAATTCGTTCAAGAACTCTCGTATCTCGGACGTCCGCGCGTGTTTTGCGTCGAAAATGTGGTCCCCGTCTGTTTTAGACGCTAAAAACGCGTATGACACTTGATTCGTACGAATCCGTTGAGAAATGGCCGAGATACGCAGTGTTACACTTCCGGACGATGAAATCTTGCTAGTTCTCACGTTTTGCAAGTGATACGCACGATGCACCGCGTTTCGTTCAATTCGTTCAAGAACTCTCGTATCTCGGACATCCGCGAGTGTTTCGCGTCGAAAACGTCGTCCCCGTCTGTTTTAGACGCTAACAACGCGTATGACACTTGATTCGCACGAATCCGTTGAGAAATGACCGAGATACGCCGTGTTACACTTCCGGACGATGAAATCTTGCTAGTTCTCACGTTTTGCATGCGACACGCACGATGCACCGCGTTTCGTTCAATTCGTTCAAGAACTCTCGTATCTCGGACATCCGCGAGTGTTTCGCGTCGAAAACGTCGTCCCCGTCTGTTTTAGACGCTAACAACGCGTATGACACTTGATTCGCACGAATCCGTTGAGAAATGACCGAGATACGCCGTGTTACACTTCCGGACGATGAAATCTTGCTAGTTCTCACGTTTTGCAAGCGACACGCACGATGCACCGCGTTTCGTTCAATTCGTCCAAGAACTCTCGTATCTCGGACATCCGCGAGTGTTTCGCGTCGAAATAGTGGTCCCCGTCTGTTTTAGACGCTAAAAACGCGTATGACACTTGATTCGCACGAATCCGTTGAGAAATGGCCGAGATACGCCGTGTTACACTTCCGGACGATGAAATCTTGCTAGTTCTCACGTTTTGCAAGCGACACGCACGATGCACCGCGTTTCGTTCAATTCGTTCAAGAACTCTCGTATCTCGGACATCCGCGAGTGTTTCGCGTCGAAAACGTGGTCCCCGTCTGTTTTAGATGCTAAAAACGCGTATGACACTTGATTCGCACGGATCCGTTGAGAAATGGCCGAGATACGCCGTGTTACACATCCGGACGATGAATTCGTTCAATTTGTTCAAGAACTCTCGTATCTCGGACATTCGCGAGTGTTTCGCGTCGAAAACGTGGTCCCCGTCTGTTTTAGACGCTAAAAACGCGTATGACACTTGATTCGCACGAAACCGTTGAGAAATGGACGAGATACGCCGTGTTGCACTACCGGACGATGAATTCGTTCAATTCGTTCAAGAACTCTCGTATCTCGGACATCCGCGGGTGTTTCGCGTCGAAAACGTGGTCCCCGTCTGTTTTAGACGCTAAAAACGCGAATGACACTTGATTCGCACGAATCCGTTCAGAAATGGCCGAGATACGTCGTGTTACACTTCCGGACGATGAAATCTTGCTAGTTCTCACGTTTTGCAAGCGAAACGCACGATGCACCGCGTTTCGTTCAATTCGTTCACGAAATCTCGTATCGCCGACATCCGCGAGTATTTCGCGTCGAAAACGCGGTCCCCGTCTGTTTTAGACGCTAAAAACGCATATGACACCTGATTCGCACGAATCCGTTGAGAAATGGCCGAGATACGCCGTGTTACACTTCCGGACGATGAATTCGTTCAACTCGTTCAAGAACTCTCGTATCTCGGACATCCGCGAGTGTTTCGCGTCGAAAACGTGGTCCCCGTCAGATTTAGACGCTAAAAACGCGTATGAGACTTGATGGGCACGAATCCGTTGAGAAATGGCCGAGATACGCCGTGTTACACTTCCGGGCGATGAAATCTTGCTAGTTCTCACGTTTTGCATGCGACACGCACGATGCACCGCGTTTCGTTCAATTCGTTCAAGAACTCTCGTATCTCGGACATCCGCGAGTGTTTCGGGTCGAAAACGTGATCCCCGTCTGTTTTAGACGCTAAAAACGCGTATGACACTTGATTCGCACGAATCCGTTGAGAAATGGCCGAGATACGCCGTGTTACACTTCCGGACGATGAATTCGTTCAATTCGTTCAAGAACTCTCGTATCTCGGACATCCGCGAGTGTTTCGCGTCGAAAACGTGGTCCTCGTCTGTTTTAGACGCTAAAAACGCGTATGACACTTGATTCGCACGAATCCGTTGAGAAATGGACGAGATACGCCGTGTTGCACTTCCGGACGATGAAATCTTGCTAGTTCTCACGTATTGCATGCGACACGCACGATGCACCGCGTTTCGTTCAATTCGTTCAAGAACTCTCGTATCTCGGACATCCGCGAGTGTTTCGCTTCGAACACGTGGTCCCCGTCTGTTTTAGACGCTAAAAACGCGTATGACACTTGATTTCGCACGAATCCGTTGAGAAATGGCCGAGATACGCTGTGTTACACTTCCGGACGATGAAATCTTGCTAGTTCTCACGTTTTGCAAGCGACACGCACGATGCACCGCGTTTCGTTCAATTCGTCCAAGAACTCTCGTATCTCGGACATCCGCGAGTGTTTCGCGTCGAAATGGTGGTCCCCGTCTGTTTTAGACGCTAAAAACGCGTATGACACTTGATTCGCACGAATCCGTTGAGAAATGGCCGAGATACGCCGTGTTACACTTCCGGACGATGAATTCGTTCAATTCGTTCAAGAACTCTCGTATCTCGGACATCCGCGAGTGTTTCGCGTCGAAAACGTGGTCCCCGTCTGTTTTATACGCTAAAAACGCGTATGACACTTGATTCGCACGAATCCGTTGAGAAATGGCCCAGATACGCCGTGTTACACTTCCGGACGATGAATTCGTTCAATTGGTTCAAGAACTCTCTTATCTCGGACAAGCGCGAGTGTTTCGCGTCGAAAACGTTGTCCCCGTCTGTTTTAGACGCTAAAAACGCGTATGACACTTGTTTCGCACGAATCCGTTAAGAAATGGCCGTGATACGCCGTGTACACTTCCTGTTGCGTATTCACAGTCGCCTCGGGCGGGCGACCAATAGGCGCACGCGACGCGCTCGCCCGAGATCAATCACTGCGGTCGATACTCAGGCGATACTCTATGTAAACGCGCCTGCTAATTAGCAGCGCCGCGTCGCGTTCTTCTCGGGCAATTGTACTCTCGCGGTTCCCGCGTGCTCTCGGCGGCCATTACCGTCTTCCGCATAGTCGTGACCGGGTGCTCTCATATTCGTCGCGAATCGTAGCGAGTAAATCGGGCGCAATTCTCGTTTAGTGCATAGTGGAAGGTGACTGGTACAGCTCAGGAATTATATAAAGACGCTTTGGTGCCCCTCAAACACTGTAATCCTAGTTTTTAGTGCGTTTAGTTAATAAAACCTTCTTTGGAACTCCTCAACCACGTGTTATCGTTCTGTGCCGGCCACGTGCCGTGTGGCGTAGTGTAGTGCGAAGGCTCCTCCGAACAAAACCACAACTCGCGAAAACTAGTTTCCCTCAGGCACTCCTCTAGACTTTTAAAAATAAAAACATTGGTCCTTCGAGCCGGATAAAACGCGAGTGATGACGGAGCACGACGCCAAAGTGGCCGGGCAAATGAGCCGTTTTCGGTTCATCCGGCGTCTGGAAGAGGAGTCCCGGCGGGAGCCCTTCAAAACGCTGCACCCAGAGGCAGTGCGAGCCCAGTTGGACCATCTCCAAGAGGCATGGAAGATGTTTGACGAGCAGCACAATCGCCTGTGCGAGCTTCCTCTGTTGGACTTTCACAAACTCGAATACACTACCGAAGGGGTGTACGACCAGTGCTTTGAGCGTTACACCAAGGTCACCACAGCGCTTCGTATACTGCAAGCTGAGCAGGCAAAACAGGCACCCCTCAACACCCCTCCGGTCACCACTCAGGCTCTTTCTCGGGCGATCGTGCCCCAGGTAGCACTGCCGTCGTTTTCCGGCGATTTCGTTGCCTGGAGGCATTTTCGGGATACTTTTGAGTCCCTTGTGCAGAGGAACACGCAGTTCCCCCCGCTGGAAAAGCTGCTCATCCTTCGAGCGGCCCTCTCAGGGGAAGCAGCGCGGCGTATTGACACGCTGCCGGTCGAGGCAGCCTCCTTCGACCTGGCGTGGCAGAGACTCCTCGACAGATACGAAAATTATCGGGTGTTGGAAGGGGAACTCCTCGACGGACTTCTCGGGGACGGCACACAAGGCACGCGCACTGCCGCCAGCATCGACGACATAGTCGCCTCGGTGACGGAGGCGCTGTTTGCGCTCCGCACCCTGGGGACGCCTACCGGACAGTGGGGGCCGATAGCGGCCAGAATCATGGTTCGGCGAATGGACGACACCACTCGGGCCCTCTGGGAGATGGCGCTGGGAGCTCAGACCACGGCGCCCACGCTCGAACAGGTGCAAAGCTTCCTCCAAGCCCAGGCCCGTGGGCTGGAGAACCAGGAGCGCGGGCGAGCTCCTCAGGCAAGGGTCTCCTCGGGCGCGATGCCAAGGGCATCCACTCAGCAGCCCGCCACTCACCCTCAGGCCCGTTCTCGGCCTCCCGCAGGAGTCAAGTCCCACGCAACGGTCTCAGAACCGTCGGAAACTCCCCGACCACGGCTCTGCGAGCTCTGTGGCGCAGAGCACTTCATCGTAGCCTGCCCCGAATTCCGCAGGTCAAACGCGCGGCAACGCCGTCAGGCGGTGGAGCGTCTGCGGCTTTGCTACAATTGCCTTGGCAACCATAACGTCGTCAATTGCCGCAACCATAAGAGGTGCCAGCATTGCGGAGGACTCCATCATACGATGATCCACCTCGAGCCGGCCCATCCTCAGGGGACTCCTCAACCCCAAACGGTCACCACAACCATCTACAGGGCCGCACCCGCTGCTGAGCCAGCCCCGTCGGAGCGTGAGGAGACCAGAGTCCCCACGCCTCCACCAAGACCACGCACGCCTTCGCCCGCACCTCTCGCCATTTTTGACGCCGACAGTCAGGGGCTGCGACCGCACTACCTTTCGAAATGGCAGGGAATATCAGGGCGGGGTAAGGCCCCCCCGGAATAAAACGGTCCTTCTCTCGCCGGTAGTCACTCACTCTCAGGAGTCTAACTTCGGGACACCCTCAGGAACGGACACCTCCACGGACCATCCTCAACCGGGCACCCCTCACACCACACCGGGCACTTCTCACTCAACCCCACCGGCCAGCGCACTCACACCCCCACCATCTGGGATCCTCAGGCCGAACGTGCTGCTGGCCACGTGTCAGGCCACCACCTTGTCAATCTTTGGCACCACGCATCAGGTACGCATTCTGATTGACCCCGGCTCAGAGCTCACATTTGTCTCAGAGAGAACGGCAAAGACATTGCGGCTGGACGTCCGACCCTCCAACATACGGGTCAGCGGCGTCGGAGGGACCCACTCAGGCTCGACCCGGGGCGCCATGGTGGTGCGCCTCACGTCAATCTACGACCGGACCTCAGGACTCACCATCACGGCTCACATCCTCAGGAAGACTACCACATGGCTGCCCTCATTTTCTGCACCGGAGCTGTGGTGGCCACATCTGCAGGGAATACCTCTTGCCGATCCTGACTTCCTCACCCCCGGAGAGATCGACTTCATTTTGGGAGCAGACGCCTACGGGCAGTTGCTGGAGCCCGGCGTCCGCAAGGGAAGTCCTCAGGAGCCAATCGCCCTCCGCACACTACTAGGATGGGTCGTACTCGGACCGGTCGATGACGGGCGAGCCGGCCAAGCTGCAACCACGCACTCGGTTGCGATAGACCACCAGTTGCACGATCTCCTCGAGCGATTCTGGACTCAAGAAGAGGCGACTATCAGGACTACGGCGAGTCTCACCGAGGACGAGCTCGCCTGCGAAAGGCACTTTATGGCAACACATACCCGAGACGCCTCAGGACGATACACGGTCAGGCTACCTCTCAAGGCCTCGGTGACTAGTCTGGGCGACTCTAGGCCTACGGCGCAGGGAGCGCTTCGACGCCTACTCAAACGGCTCGCAGGCGACGATCACTATAAGGAGCTCTACGTGTCGTTCATCCGTGAGTACGAAGAACTTTCTCACCTCCGGAAACTTTCGCAGACTGCTCCCGAGCCACCCTCGGTGTACTACCTCCCGCACCATGGCGTCCTCAAGGAACAAAGCCTCACCACAAAGCTCAGGGTCGTGTTCAACGGATCCGCTCCGACCTCCTCAGGGCGTTCCCTCAACGACATTCTCTACACAGGAGCCAATCTACAGGTAGACATCGCCGACGTCATCCTCTGGGTGCGGAAACACCGCTTCCTCTTCGCAACGGACATCACCAAGATGTTTCGCCAAATCAGGGTGCACTCAGATGATTGGGACCTGCAGCGCATCCTCTGGGCGGACGAACAAGGCGCCCTCATCCCGTGTCAACTCACTACGGTCACCTACGGCACCCGCCCGGCCCCGTATCTTGCCGTGCGGGTCCTCCTCCAACTGGTGAAGGACGACGGGCATCGGTATCCCCTGGCCATCGCACCTCTTACAAAGGGGCGATACGTCGACGACATCTACGGCGGGTCAGATGATCGGAAGGAAGCTCAGGAGATAGCACGCCAAGTAACGGCTCTCTGCAAGGCGGGCGGATTCCCTCTGGCAAAATGGGCCAGTAACGACTCGGAGCTCCTCAAGGCCGTCCCTCACGAGTCCCCCTCTTCGGACCTCGCTCACCCCCTCGAAGACGCTGGCGTCAAGATCTTGGGCCTCTCTTGGCATCCTCAGGCGGACGACTTCAGGTTTCATGCACGCCCTGCCACCTCAACCTCAGCCACGAAACGGGCGGTGCTCTCAGAGGTCGCACAATTATACGACCCTCTCGGCTTCCTCGCACCGGTCATCGTGCGCGCCAAAATGTTGCTTCAGGAACTGTGGCTGGACAAGTTGGGCTGGGACGATCCTCTGTCTCCTCAGACGTGCCAACGGTGGCATCAATTTCGGACGGACCTCGTTGAATTGCGGCAACTCTCAATTCCACGCTGGATGCACATCACGCGAACTACGCAGGTGGAACTACATGGTTTCTCGGACGCCTCTCAACTAGCCATGGCAGCGGTCGTCTACGTCAGGGTCTCCTCCATGGAATCGGAACCGGTCACCACTCTGGTAAGCGCCAAAACACGGGTTGCTCCTCTTAAGCCACTCACGATTCCCAGATTGGAACTCGGTGCTGCGGTACTTCTCGCCAAGCTCACCAAGCACATCCAGGAAACTCTCGAGCTTGTCGGGGCACCTACCTTTCTCTGGACCGACTCTACCGTTGCTCTCACCTGGATCCTCAGTCACCCCTCACGTTGGAAGGACTTCGTCCGCAATCGGGTGGTTACCGCTCAGGATCTCGTCCCACATGCACAATGGCGCTTCGTACCAGGCAAGGACAACCCCGCCGACTGCGCGTCGCGCGGGCTCACACCAGCTCAGCTGTCGCACCACTTACTATGGTGGAGCGGCCCTCCGTGGCTGGCGCTACCTCAACAGGATTGGCCATCATCAATGCCGCGACCTGATCCGAAGGCAGACCTCGAAGAACGGCCAGGACTCACCCTCGCATCGACGGCATCGGAACCTCACCCTCTCTGGGAACTAATTCACCGGTATTCGTCTCTCGCCCGACTTCTCCGTATCACGGCACTGTGTCGACGAGCCATCGCCAGATTCAGGCGCACCCCGGACTCTTCTCTCCACAACCCTCTCACCTCAGAAGAGATGGAAGCAGCCCGAATACATTGGGTAAGGGCAACACAGGGTGCTTATTTCTCAGCAGAGCTCAGAACCATGGCACTCGGACAACACCTCTCACGGACGCATCCTCTAACTCGACTTACGGCCTTCGTCGATCGATCGGGCATCCTCAGAGTGGGCGGTCGGCTGCGCAACTCGGAACTCGCAGAAGGAACGAAGCACCCCTTCATACTGCCTCGGGACTCGCCTCTTACTCGCCTCCTCATCTCGGATGCCCATCTACGGACTCTTCACGGCGGCACTCAACTGACGCTGGCCCACCTCCGCAGGACCTACTGGATCATCGGGGGCAGGGCCCCGGTACGATCTCACATCCTCCGCTGCACACGCTGCGCTCGCCAACGAGGCGTGCGAGCCCAGCAGCTCATGGGGCAGCTACCTCCTTCCAGAGTGACGCCCTCTCGGCCCTTCCTCAACACCGGAGTCGACTACGCAGGACCGGTCACTCTCAAGACTTGGCGAGGTCGCGGGGCCAAGACGCACAAGGGCTGGCTCGCGATCTTTGTCTGCTTCGTCACCTCGGCAGTCCACCTCGAGGCCGTCTCTGATTACTCTACGGATGCTTTCATCTCGGCGTTCCGACGCTTTGTGGGCAGAAGAGGCATCTGCGGGTCACTCCATAGTGACTGCGGCACCAATTTTGTCGGAGCAGATGCCGCACTACGGAAACTTTTCACCTCAGGCACCAGGGAGTTTAAGGAACTTTCTCATTTACTCTCAGGCGATGGTACTCTTTGGTTTTTCAGTCCTCCGGCAGCCCCTCACTTCGGCGGGAAATGGGAAGCAGCGGTCAAGTCGGTGAAGCACCACCTGCGGAGAACCATCGGGGATACTCTTCTCACGTTTGAGGAACTGACCACTCTACTGGTACAAATCGAGGCAGTTCTCAACTCCCGACCACTGCACCCGCTGTCTGACGACCCCGACGATCTCGACGCCCTCACGCCCGGCCACTTCCTCATCGGAGCCGCTCTGACGGCAGTACCCGAACCCTCACTCTCCACGGTACCAGTAGCTCGTCTCTCTCGCTGGCAACTGATACAGCAAAAATTTCAGTATTTCTGGGCACGCTGGTCAAAGGAGTGTCTACAACGCCACTTGGCCATCTCAAAGTGGCACCATCCGACCAACGAAATCAGGGAGAACTCGCTGGTCCTCATCACCGACGAGCGGCTTCCTCCTGCCAAGTGGCCTCTGGCGCGGGTTCTCTCTCTGCACCCCGGAGCCGACGGCCTCACCAGGGTGGTCACACTAAAGACCTCCTCAGGCACGCTAGTCCGACCCATCGCCAAACTCTCGGTGGTACCGATCTCCACACCAACGGATTAGCCAACGCTGTAGGCTAAGGCGGGCGGAATGTTGCGTATTCACAGTCGCCTCGGGCGGGCGACCAATAGGCGCACGCGACGCGCTCGCCCGAGATCAATCACTGCGGTCGATACTCAGGCGATACTCTATGTAAACGCGCCTGCTAATTAGCAGCGCCGCGTCGCGTTCTTCTCGGGCAATTGTACTCTCGCGGTTCCCGCGTGCTCTCGACGGCCATTACCGTCTTCCGCATAGTCGTGACCGGGTGCTCTCATATTCGTCGCGAATCGTAGCGAGTAAATCGGGCGCAATTCTCGTTTAGTGCATAGTGGAAGGTGACTGGTACAGCTCAGGGATTATATAAAGACGCTTTGGTGCCCCTCAAACACTGTAATCCTAGTTTTTAGTGCGTTTAGTTAATAAATAACCTTTTTTGGAACTCCTCACACACGTGTTCGTTTCTGTGCCGGCCACGTGCCGTGTGGCGTAGTGTAGTGCGAAGGCTCCTCCGAACAAAACCACAACTCGCGAAAACTAGTTTCCCTCAGGCACTCCTCTAGACTTTTAAAAATAAAAACACACTTGATTCGCACGAATCCGTTGAGAAATGGCCGAGATCCGCCGTGTTACACTTCCGGACGATGAAATCTTGCTAGTTCTCACGTTTTGCAAGCGAAACACACGATGCACCGCGTTTCGTTCAATTCGTTCAAGAACTCTCGTATCTCGGACATCCGCGAGTGTTTCGCGTCGAAAACGTGGTCCCCGTCTGTTTTAGACGCTAAAAACGCGTATGACACTTGATTCGCACGAATCCGTTGAGAAATGGCCGAGATCCGCCGGGTTACACTTCCGGACGATGAAATCTTGCTAATTCTCACGGTTTGCAAGCGAAACGCACGATGCACCGAGTTTCGATCAATTCGTTCAAGAACTCTCGTATCTCGGACATCCGCGAGTGTTTCGCGTCGAAAACATGGTCCCCGTCTGTTTTAGACGCTAAAAACGCGTATGACACTTGATTCGCATGAATCCGTTGATAAATGGCCGAGATACGCCGTGTTACAATTCCGGACGATGAATTCGTTCAATTCGTTCAAGAACTCTCGTATCTCGGACATCCGCGACTGTTTCGCGTCGAAAACGCGGTCCCCGTCTGTTTTAGACCCTAAAAACGCGTATGACACTTGATTCGCACGAATCCGTTGAGAAATGGCCGAGATCCGCCGTGTTACACTTCCGGACGATGAAATCTTGCTAGTTCTCACGTTTTGCAAGCGAAACACACGATGCACCACGTTTCGTTCAATTCGTTCAAGAACTCTCGTGTCTCGGACATCCGCGAGTGTTTCGCGTCGAAAACGTGGTCCCCGTCCGTTTTAGACGCTCAAAACGCGTATGACACTTGATTCGCACGAATCCGTTGTGAAATGGCCGAGATACGCCGTGTTACACTTCCGGACGATGAAATCTTGCTAGTTCTCACGTTTTGCAAGCGAAACACACGATGCACCGCTTTTCGTTCAATTCGTTCAAGATCTCTCGTATCTCGGACATCCGCGAGTGTTTCGCGTCGAAAACGCGGTCCCCGTCTGTTTTAGACGCTAAAAACGCGTATGACACTTGATTCGCACGAATCCGTTGAGAAATGGCCGAGATCCGCCGTGTTACACTTCCGGACGATGAAATCTTGCTAGTTCTCACGTTTTGCAAGGGAAACACACGATGCACCGCTTTTCGTTCAATTCGTTCAAGATCTTTCGTGTCTCGGACATCCGCGAGTGTTTCGCGTCGAAAACGTGGTCCCCGTCTGTTTTAGACGCCAAAAACGCGTATGACACTTGATTCGCACGAATCCGTTAAGAAATGGCCGAGATACGCCGTGTTACACTTCCGGACGATGAATTCGATCAATTCGTTCAAGAACTCTCGTATCTCGGACATCCGCGAGTGTTTCGCGTCGAAAACGCGGTCCCCGTCTGTTTTAGACGCTAAAGACGCGTATGACACTTGATTCGTACGAATCCGTTGAGAAATGGCCGAGATCCGCCGTGTTACACTTCCGGACCATGAAATCTTGCTAGTTCTCACGGTTTGCAAGCGAAACGCACGATGCACCGCGTTTCGATCAATTCGTTCAAGAACTCTCGTATCTCGGACATCCGCGAGTGTTTCGCATCGAAAACGTGGTCGCCGTCTGTTTTAGACGCTAAAAACGCGTATGACACTTGATTCGCATGAATCCGTTGATAAATGGCCGCGATACGCCGTGTTACACTTCCGGACGATGAATTCGTTCAATTCGTTCAAGAACTCTCGTATCTCGGACATCCGCGACTGTTTCGCGTCGAAAACGCGGTCCCTGTCTGTTTTAGACCCTAAAAACGCGTATGACACTTGATTCGCCCGGATCCGTTGAGAAATGGCCGGGGTACACCGTGTTACACTTCCGGACGATGAAATCTTGCTAGTTCTCACGTTTTGCAAGCGAAACACACGATGCACCGCGTTTCGTTCAATTCGTTCAAGAACTCTCGTATCTCGGACATCCGCGAGTGTTTCGCGTCGAAAACGTGGTCCCCGTCTGTTTTAGACGCTAAAGACGCGTATGACACTTGATTCGCACGAATCCGTTGAGAAATGGCCGAGATCCGCCGTGTTACACTTCCGGACGATGAAATCTTGCTAATTCTCACGGTTTGCAAGCGAAACACACGATGCACCGAGTTTCGATCAATTCGTTCTAGAACTCTCGTATCTCGGACATCCGCGAGTGTTTCGCGTCGAAAACGTGGTCCCCGTCTGTTTTAGACGCTAAAGACGCGTATGACACTTGATTCGCACGAATCCGTTGAGAAATGGCCGAGATCCGCCGTGTTACACTTCCGGACGATGAAATCTTGCTAGTTCTCACGTTTTGCAAGCGAAACACACGATGCACCACGTTTCGTTCAATTCGTTCAAGAACTCTCGTGTCTCGGACATCCGCGAGTGTTTCGTGTCGAAAACGTGGTCCCCGTGCGTTTTAGACGCTCAAAACGCGTATGACACTTGATTCGCACGAATGCGTTGTGAAATGGCCGAGATACGCCGTGTTACAATTCCGGACGATGAATTCGTTCAATTCGTTCAAGAACTCTCGTATATCGGACATCCGCGACTGTTTCGCGTCGAAAACGCGGTTCCCGTCTGTTTTAGACCCTAAAAACGCGTATGACACTTGATTCGCCCGAATCCGTTGAGAAATGGCCGGGGTACGCCGTGTTACACTTCCGGACGATGAAATCTTGCTAGTTCTCACGTTTTGCAAGCGAAACACACGATGCACCGCGTTTCGTTCAATTCGTACAAGAACTCTCGTATCTCGGACATCCGCGAGTGTTTCGCGTCGGAAAACGCGGTCCCCGTCTGTTTTAGACGCTAAAAACGCGTATGACACTTGATTCGCACGAATCCGTTGAGAAATGGCCGAGATCCGCCGTGTTACACTTCCGGACGATGAAATCTTGCTAGTTCTGACGTTTTGCAAGCGAAACACACGATGCACGGCGTTTCGTTCAATTCGTTCAAGAACTCTCGTATCTCGGACATCCGCGAGTGTTTCGCGTCGAAAACGTGGTCCCCGTCTGTTTTAGACGCTAAAAACGCGTATGACATTTGATTCGCACGAATCCGTTGAGAAATGGCCGAGATCCGTCGTGTTACACTTCCGGACGATGAAATCTTGCTAATTCTCACGGTTTGCAAGCGAAACGCACGATGCACCACGTTTCGTTCAATTCGTTCAAGAACTCTCGTGTCTCGGACATCCGCGAGTGTTTCGCGTCGAAAACGTGGTCCCCGTGCGTTTTAGACGCTCAAAACGCGTATGACACTTGATTCGCACGAATCCGTTGTGAAATGGCCGAGATACGCCGTGTTACAATTCCGGACGATGAATTCGTTCAATTCGTTCAAGAACTCTCGTATCTCGGACATCCGCGACTGTTTCGCGTCGAAAACGCGGTCCCCGTCTGTTTTAGACCCTAAAAACGCGTATGACACTTGATTCGCCCGAATCCGTTGAGAAATGGCCGGGGTACGCCGTGTTACACTTCCGGACGATGAAATCTTGCTAGTTCTCACGTTTTGCAAGCGAAACTCACGATGCACCGCGTTTCGTTCAATTCGTTCAAGAACTCTCGTATCTCGGACATCCGCGAGTGTTTCGCATCGAAAACGCGGTCCCCGTCTGTTTTAGACGCTAAAAACGCGTATGACACTTGATTCGCACGAATCCGTTGAGAAATGGCCGAGATCCGCCGTGTTACACTTCCGGACGATGAAATCTTGCTAGTTCTCACGTTTTGCAAGCGAAACACACGATGCACCACGTTTCGTTCAATTCGTTCAAGAACTCTCGTGTCTCGGACATCCGCGAGTGTTTCGCGTCGAAAACGTGGTCCCCGTGCGTTTCAGACGCTCAAAACGCGTATGACACTTGAATCGCACGAATCCGTTGTGAAATGGCCGAGATACGCCGTGTTACAATTCCGGACGATGAATTCGTTCAATTCGTTCAAGAACTCTCGTATCTCGGACATCCGCGACTGTTTCGCGTCGAAAACGCGGTCCCCGTCTGTTTTAGACCCTAAAAACGCGTATGACACTTGATTCGCCCGAATCCGTTGAGAAATGGCCGGGGTACGCCGTGTTACACTTCCGGACGATGAAATCTTGCTAGTTCTCACGTTTTGCAAGCGAAACTCACGATGCACCGCGTTTCGTTCAATTCGTTCAAGAACTCTCGTATCTCGGACATCCGCGAGTGTTTCGCATCGAAAACGCGGTCCCCGTCTGTTTTAGACGCTAAAAACGCGTATGACACTTGATTCGCACGAATCCGTTGAGAAATGGCCGAGATCCGCCGTGTTACACTTCCGGACGATGAAATCTTGCTAATTCTCACGGTTTGCAAGCGAAACGCACGATGCACCGAGTTTCGATCAATTCGTTCAAGAACTCTCGTATCTCGGACATCCGCGAGTGTTTCGCGTCGAAAACGTGGTCCCCGTCTGTTTTAGACGCTAAAAACGCGTATGACACTTGATTCGCATGAATCCGTTGATAAATGGCCGAGATACGCCGTGTTACAATTCCGGACGATGAATTCGTTCAATTCGTTCAAGAACTCTCGTATCTCGGACATCCGCGACTGTTTCGCGTCGAAAACGCGGTCCCCGTCTGTTTTAGACCCTAAAAACGCGTATGACACTTGATTCGCCCGAATCCGTTGAGAAATGGCCGGGGTACGCCGTGTTACACTTCCGGACGATGAAATCTTGCTAGTTCTCACGTTTTGCAAGCGAAACACACGATGCACCGCGTTTCGTTCAATTCGTTCAAGAACTCTCGTATCTCGGACATCCGCGAGTGTTTCGCGTCGAAAACGTGGTCCCCGTCTGTTTTAGACGCTAAAGACGCGTATGACACTTGATTCGCGCGAATCCGTTGAGAAATGGCCGAGATCCGCCGTGTTACACTTCCGGACGATGAAATCTTGCTAGTTCTCACGTTTTGCAAGCGAAACACACGATGCACCACGTTTCGTTCAATTCGTTCAAGAACTCTCGTGTCTCGGACATCCGCGAGTGTTTCGTGTCGAAAACGTGGTCCCCGTGCGTTTTAGACGCTCAAAACGCGTATGACACTTGATTCGCACGAATGCGTTGTGAAATGGCCGAGATACGCCGTGTTACAATTCCGGACGATGAATTCGTTCAATTCGTTCAAGAACTCTCGTATATCGGACATCCGCGACTGTTTCGCGTCGAAAACGCGGTTCCCGTCTGTTTTAGACCCTAAAAACGCGTATGACACTTGATTCGCCCGAATCCGTTGAGAAATGGCCGGGGTACGCCGTGTTACACTTCCGGACGATGAAATCTTGCTAGTTCTCACGTTTTGCAAGCGAAACACACGATGCACCGCGTTTCGTTCAATTCGTACAAGAACTCTCGTATCTCGGACATCCGCGAGTGTTTCGCGTCGAAAACGCGGTCCCCGTCTGTTTTAGACGCTAAAAACGCGTATGACACTTGATTCGCACGAATCCGTTGAGAAATGGCCGAGATCCGCCGTGTTACACTTCCGGACGATGAAATCTTGCTAGTTCTGACGTTTTGCAAGCGAAACACACGATGCACGGCGTTTCGTTCAATTCGTTCAAGAACTCTCGTATCTCGGACATCCGCGAGTGTTTCGCGTCGAAAACGTGGTCCCCGTCTGTTTTAGACGCTAAAAACGCGTATGACACTTGATTCGCACGAATCCGTTGAGAAATGGCCGAGATCCGTCGTGTTACACTTCCGGACGATGAAATCTTGCTAATTCTCACGGTTTGCAAGCGAAACGCACGATGCACCACGTTTCGTTCAATTCGTTCAAGAACTCTCGTGTCTCGGGCATCCGCGAGTGTTTCGCGTCGAAAACGTGGTCCCCGTGCGTTTTAGACGCTCAAAACGCGTATGACACTTGATTCGCACGAATCCGTTGTGAAATGGCCGAGATACGCCGTGTTACAATTCCGGACGATGAATTCGTTCAATTCGTTCAAGAACTCTCGTATCTCGGACATCCGCGAGTGTTTCGCGTCGAAAACGTGGTCCCCGTCTGTTTTAGACGCTAAAGACGCGTATGACACTTGATTCGTACGAATCCGTTGAGAAATGGCCGAGATCCGCCGTGTTACACTTCCGGACGATGAAATCTTGCTAGTTCTCACGTTTTGCAAGCGAAACACACGATGCACCACGTTTCGTTCAATTCGTTCAAGAACTCTCGTGTCTCGGACATCCGCGAGTGTTTCGCGTCGAAAACGTGGTCCCCGTGCGTTTCAGACGCTCAAAACGCGTATGACACTTGATTCGCACGAATCCGTTGTGAAATGGCCGAGATACGCCGTGTTACAATTCCGGACGATGAATTCGTTCAATTCGTTCAAGAACTCTCGTATCTCGGACATCCGCGACTGTTTCGCGTCGAAAACGCGGTCCCCGTCTGTTTTAGACCCTAAAAACGCGTATGACACTTGATTCGCCCGAATCCGTTGAGAAATGGCCGGGGTACGCCGTGTTACACTTCCGGACGATGAAATCTTGCTAGTTCTCACGTTTTGCAAGCGAAACTCACGATGCACCGCGTTTCGTTCAATTCGTTCAAGAACTCTCGTATCTCGGACATCCGCGAGTGTTTCGCATCGAAAACGCGGTCCCCGTCTGTTTTAGACGATAAAAACGCGTATGACACTTGATTCGCACGAATCCGTTGAGAAATGGCCGAGATCCGCCGTGTTACACTTCCGGACGATGAAATCTTGCTAGTTCTCACGTTTTGCAAGCGAAACACACGATGCACGGCGTTTCGTTCAATTCGTTCAAGAACTCTCGTATCTCGGACATCCGCGAGTGTTTCGCGTCGAAAACGTGGTCCCCGTCTGTTTTAGACGCTAAAAACGCGTATGACACTTGATTCGCACGAATCCGTTGAGAAATGGCCGAGATCCGCCGTGTTACACTTCCGGACGATGAAATCTTGCTAATTCTCACGGTTTGCAAGCGAAACGCACGATGCACCGAGTTTCGATCAATTCGTTCAAGAACTCTCGTATCTCGGACATCCGCGAGTGTTTCGCGTCGAAAACGTGGTCCCCGTCTGTTTTAGACGCTAAAAACGCGTATGACACTTGATTCGCATGAATCCGTTGATAAATGGCCGAGATACGCCGTGTTACAATTCCGGACGATGAATTCGTTCAATTCGTTCGAGAACTCTCGTATCTCGGACATCCGCGACTGTTTCGCGTCGAAAACGCGGTCCCCGTCTGTTTTAGACCCTAAAAACGCGTATGACACTTGATTCGCCCGAATCCGTTGAGAAATGGCCGGGGTACGCCGTGTTACACTTCCGGACGATGAAATCTTGCTAGTTCTCACGTTTTGCAAGCGAAACACACGATGCACCGCGTTTCGTTCAATTCGTTCAAGAACTCTCGTATCTCGGACATCCGCGAGTGTTTCGCGTCGAAAACGTGGTCCCCGTCTGTTTTAGACGCTAAAGACGCGTATGACACTTGATTCGCGCGAATCCGTTGAGAAATGGCCGAGATCCGCCGTGTTACACTTCCGGACGATGAAATCTTGCTTGTTCTCACGTTTTGCAAGCGAAACACACGATGCACCACGTTTCGTTCAATTCGTTCAAGAACTCTCGTGTCTCGGACATCCGCGCGTGTTTCGTGTCGAAAACGTGGTCCCCGTGCGTTTTAGACGCTCAAAACGCGTATGACACTTGATTCGCACGAATTCGTTGTGAAATGGCCGAGATACGCCGTGTTACAATTCCGGACGATGAATTCGTTCAATTCGTTCAAGAACTCTCGTATATCGGACATCCGCGACTGTTTCGCGTCGAAAACGCGGTTCCCGTCTGTTTTAGACCCTAAAAACGCGTATGACACTTGATTCGCCCGAATCCGTTGAGAAATGGCCGGGGTACGCCGTGTTACACTTCCGGACGATGAAATCTTGCTAGTTCTCACGTTTTGCAAGCGAAACACACGATGCACCGCGTTTCGTTCAATTCGTACAAGAACTCTCGTATCTCGGACATCCGCGAGTGTTTCGCGTCGAAAACGCGGTCCCCGTCTGTTTTAGACGCTAAAAACGCGTATGACACTTGATTCGCACGAATCCGTTGAGAAATGGCCGAGATCCGCCGTGTTACACTTCCGGACGATGAAATCTTGCTAGTTCTGACGTTTTGCAAGCGAAACACACGATGCACGGCGTTTCGTTCAATTCGTTCAAGAACTCTCGTATCTCGGACATCCGCGAGTGTTTCGCGTCGAAAACGTGGTCCCCGTCTGTTTTAGACGCTAAAAACGCGTATGACACTTGATTCGCACGAATCCGTTGAGAAATGGCCGAGATCCGTCGTGTTACACTTCCGGACGATGAAATCTTGCTAATTCTCACGGTTTGCAAGCGAAACGCACGATGCACCACGTTTCGTTCAATTCGTTCAAGAACTCTCGTGTCTCGGACATCCGCGAGTGTTTCGCGTCGAAAACGTGGTCCCCGTGCGTTTTAGACGCTCAAAACGCGTATGACACTTGATTCGCACGAATCCGTTGTGAAATGGCCGAGATACGCCGTGTTACAATTCCGGACGATGAATTCGTTCAATTCGTTCAAGAACTCTCGTATCTCGGACATCCGCGAGTGTTTCGCGTCGAAAACGTGGTCCCCGTCTGTTTTAGACGCTAAAGACGCGTATGACACTTGATTCGTACGAATCCGTTGAGAAATGGCCGAGATCCGCCGTGTTACACTTCCGGACGATGAAATCTTGCTAGTTCTCACGTTTTGCAAGCGAAACACACGATGCACCACGTTTCGTTCAATTCGTTCAAGAACTATCGTGTCTCGGACATCCGCGAGTGTTTCGCGTCGAAAACGTGGTCCCCGTGCGTTTCAGACGCTCAAAACGCGTATGACACTTGATTCGCACGAATCCGTTGTGAAATGGCCGAGATACGCCGTGTTACAATTCCGGACGATGAATTCGTTCAATTCGTTCAAGAACTCTCGTATCTCGGACATCCGCGACTGTTTCGCGTCGAAAACGCGGTCCCCGTCTGTTTTAGACCCTAAAAACGCGTATGACACTTGATTCGCCCGAATCCGTTGAGAAATGGCCGGGGTACGCCGTGTTACACTTCCGGACGATGAAATCTTGCTAGTTCTCACGTTTTGCAAGCGAAACTCACGATGCACCGCGTTTCGTTCAATTCGTTCAAGAACTCTCGTATCTCGGACATCCGCGAGTGTTTCGCATCGAAAACGCGGTCCCCGTCTGTTTTAGACGCTAAAAACGCGTATGACACTTGATTCGCACGAATCCGTTGAGAAATGGCCGAGATCCGCCGTGTTACACTTCCGGACGATGAAATCTTGCTAGTTCTCACGTTTTGCAAGCGAAACACACGATGCACGGCGTTTCGTTCAATTCGTTCAAGAACTCTCGTATCTCGGACATCCGCGAGTGTTTCGCGTCGAAAACGTGGTCCCCGTCTGTTTTAGACGCTAAAAACGCGTATGACACTTGATTCGCACGAATCCGTTGAGAAATGGCCGAGATCCGCCGTGTTACACTTCCGGATGATGAAATCTTGCTAATTCTCACGGTTTGCAAGCGAAACGCACGATGCACCGAGTTTCGATCAATTCGTTCAAGAACTCTCGTATCTCGGACATCCGCGAGTGTTTCGCGTCGAAAACGTGGTCCCCGTCTGTTTTAGACGCTAAAAACGCGTATGACACTTGATTCGCATGAATCCGTTGATAAATGGCCGAGATACGCCGTGTTACAATTCCGGACGATGAATTCGTTCAATTCGTTCAAGAACTCTCGTATCTCGGACATCCGCGACTGTTTCGCGTCGAAAACGCGGTCCCCGTCTGTTTTAGACCCTAAAGACGCGTATGACACTTGATTCGCACGAATCCGTTGAGAAATGGCCGGGGTACGCCGTGTTACACTTCCGGACGATGAAATCTTGCTAGTTCTCACGTTTTGCAAGCGAAACACACGATGCACCGCGTTTCGTTCAATTCGTTCAAGAACTCTCGTATCTCGGACATCCGCGAGTGTTTCGCGTCGAAAACGTGGTCCCCGTCTGTTTTAGACGCTAAAGACGCGTATGACACTTGATTCGCGCGAATCCGTTGAGAAATGGCCGAGATCCGCCGTGTTACACTTCCGGACGATGAAATCTTGCTAGTTCTCACGTTTTGCAAGCGAAACACACGATGCACCACGTTTCGTTCAATTCGTTCAAGAACTCTCGTGTCTCGGACATCCGCGAGTGTTTCGCGTCGAAAACGTGGTCCCCGTGCGTTTTAGACGCTCAAAACGCGTATGACACTTGATTCGCACGAATCCGTTGTGAAATGGCCGAGATACGCCGTGTTACAATTCCGAACGATGAATTCGTTCAATTCGTTCAAGAACTCTCGTATCTCGGACATCCGCGAGTGTTTCGCGTCGAAAACGTGGTCCCCGTCTGTTTTAGACGCTAAAGACGCGTATGACACTTGATTCGTACGAATCCGTTGAGAAATGGCCGAGATCCGCCGTGTTACACTTCCGGACGATGAAATCTTGCTAGTTCTCACGTTTTGCAAGCGAAACACACGATGCACCACGTTTCGTTCAATTCGTTCAAGAACTCTCGTGTCTCGGACATCCGCGAGTGTTTCGCGTCGAAAACGTGGTCCCCGTGCGTTTTAGACGCTCAAAACGCGTATGACACTTGATTCGCACGAATCCGTTGTGAAATGGCCGAGATACGCCGTGTTACAATTCCGGACGATGAATTCGTTTAATTCGTTCAAGAAGTCTCGTATCTCGGACATCCGCGACTGTTTCGCGTCGAAAACGCGGTCCCCGTCTGTTTTAGACCCTAAAAACGCGTATGACACTTGATTCGCCCGAATCCGTTGAGAAATGGCCGGGGTACGCCGTGTTACACTTCCGGACGATGAAATCTTGCTAGTTCTCACGTTTTGCAAGCGAAACACACGATGCACCGCGTTTCGTTCAATTCGTTCAAGAACTCTCGTATCTCGGACATCCGCGAGTGTTTCGCGTCGAAAACGCGGTCCCCGTCTGTTTTAGACGCTAAAAACGCGTATGACACTTGATTCGCAAGAATCCGTTGAGAAATGGCCGAGATCCGCCGTGTTACACTTCCGGACGATGAAATCTTGCTAGTTCTCACGTTTTGCAAGCGAAACACACGATGCACGGCGTTTCGTTCAATTCGTTCAAGAACTCTCGTATCTCGGACATCCGCGAGTGTTTCGCGTCGAAAACGTGGTCCCCGTCTGTTTTAGACGCTAAAAACGCGTATGACACTTGATTCGCATGAATCCGTTGATAAATGGCCGAGATACGCCGTGTTACAATTCCGGACGATGAATTCGTTCAATTCGTTCAAGAACTCTCGTATCTCGGACATCCGCGACTGTTTCGCGTCGAAAACGCGGTCCCCGTCTGTTTTAGACCCTAAAAACGCGTATGACACTTGATTCGCCCGAATCCGTTGAGAAATGGCTGGGGTACGCCGTGTTACACTTCCGGACGATGAAATCTTGCTAGTTCTCACGTTTTGCAAGCGAAACACACGATGCACCGCGTTTCGTTCAATTCGTTCAAGAACTCTCGTATCTCGGACATCCGCGAGTGTTTCGCGTCGAAAACGTGGTCCCCGTCTGTTTTAGACGCTAAAGACGCGTATGACACTTGATTCGCACGAATCCGTTGAGAAATGGCCGAGATCCGCCGTGTTACACTTCCGGACGATGAAATCTTGCTAATTCTCACGGTTTGCAAGCGAAACACACGATGCACCGAGTTTCGATCAATTCGTTCAAGAACTCTCGTATCTCGGACATCCGCGAGTGTTTCGCGTCGAAAACGTGGTCCCCGTCTGTTTTAGACGCTAAAGACGCGTATGACACTTGATTCGCACGAATCCGTTGAGAAATGGCCGAGATCCGCCGTGTTACACTTCCGGACGATGAAATCTTGCTAATTCTCACGGTTTGCAAGCGAAACACACGATGCACCGAGTTTCGATCAATTCGTTCAAGAACTCTCGTATCTCGGACATCCGCGAGTGTTTCGCGTCGAAAACGTGGTCCCCGTCTGTTTTAGACGCTAAAGACGCGTATGACACTTGATTCGCACGAATCCGTTGAGAAATGGCCGAGATCCGCCGTGTTACACTTCCGGACGATGAAATCTTGCTAGTTCTCACGTTTTGCAAGCGAAACACACGATGCACCACGTTTCGTTCAATTCGTTCAAGAACTCTCGTGTCTCGGACATCCGCGAGTGTTTCGAGTCGAAAACGTGGTCCCCGTGCGTTTTAGACGCTCAAAACGCGTATGACACTTGATTCGCACGAATCCGTTGTGAAATGGCCGAGATACGCCGTGTCACAATTCCGGACGATGAATTCGTTCAATTCGTTCAAGAACTCTCGTATCTCGGACATCCGCGACTGTTTCGCGTCGAAAACGCGGTCCCCGTCTGTTTTAGACCCTAAAAACGCGTATGACACTTGATTCGCCCGAATCCGTTGAGAAATGGCCGGGGTACGCCGTGTTACACTTCCGGACGATGAAATCTTGCTAGTTCTCACGTTTTGCAAGCGAAACACACGATGCACCGCGTTTCGTTCAATTCGTTCAAGAACTCTCGTATCTCGGACATCCGCGAGTGTTTCGCGTCGAAAACGCGGTCCCCGTCTGTTTTAGACGCTAAAAACGCGTATGACACTTTGTTGCGTATTCACAGTCGCCTCGGGCGGGCGACCAATAGGCGCACGCGACGCGCTCGCCCGAGATCAATCACTGCGGTCGATACTCAGGCGATACTCTATGTAAACGCGCCTGCTAATTAGCAGCGCCGCGTCGCGTTCTTCTCGGGCAATTGTACTCTCGCGGTTCCCGCGTGCTCTCGACGGCCATTACCGTCTTCCGCATAGTCGTGACCGGATGCTCTCATATTCGTCGTGAATCGTAGCGAGTAAATCGGGCGCAATTCTCGTTTAGTGCATAGTGGAAGGTGACTGGTACAGCTCAGGGATTATATAAAGACGCTTTGGTGCCCCTCAAACACTGTAATCCTAGTTTTTAGTGCGTTTAGTTAATAAATAACCTTTTTTGGAACTCCTCACACACGTGTTCGTTTCTGTGCCGGCCACGTGCCGTGTGGCGTAGTGTAGTGCGAAGGCTCCTCCGAACAAAACCACAACTCGCGAAAACTAGTTTCCCTCAGGCACTCCTCTAGACTTTTAAAAATAAAAACACTGGTCCTTCGAGCCGGATAAAACGCGAGTGATGACGGAGCACGACGCCAAAGTGGCCGGGCAAATGAGCCGTTTTCGGTTCATCCGGCGTCTGGAAGAGGAGTCCCGGCGGGAGCCCTTCAAAACGCTGCACCCAGAGGCAGTGCGAGCCCAGTTGGACCATCTCCAAGAGGCATGGAAGATGTTTGACGAGCAACACAATCGCCTGTGCGAGCTTCCTCTGTTGGACTTTCACAAACTCGAATACACTACCGAAGGGGTGTATGACCAGTGCTTTGAGCGTTACACCAAGGCCACCACAGCACTTCGTATCCTGCAAGCTGAGCAGGCAAGACAGGCACCCCTCAACACCCCTCCGGTCACCACTCAGGCTCTTTCTCGGGCGATCGTGCCCCAGGTAGCACTGCCGTCGTTTTCCGGCGATTTCGTTGCCTGGAGGCATTTTCGGGATACTTTTGAGTCCCTTGTGCAGAGGAACACGCAGTTCCCCCCGCTGGAAAAGCTGCTCATCCTTCGAGCGGCCCTCTCAGGGGAAGCAGCGCGGCGTATTGACACGCTGCCGGTCGAGGCAGCCTCCTTCGACCTGGCGTGGCAGAGACTCCTCGACAGGTATGAAAATTATCGGGTGTTGGAAGGGGAACTCCTCGACGGACTTCTCGGGGACGGCACACAAGGCACGCGCACTGCCGCCAGCATCGACGACATAGTCGCCTCGGTGACGGAGGCGCTGTTTGCGCTCCGCACCCTGGGGACGCCTACCGGACAGTGGGGGCCGATAGCTGCCAGAATCATGGTTCGGCGAATGGACGACACCACTCGGGCCCTCTGGGAGATGGCGCTGGGAGCTCAGACCACGGCGCCCACGCTCGAACAGGTTCAGAGCTTCCTCCAAGCCCAGGCCCGTGGGCTGGAGAACCAGGAGCGCGGGCGAGCTCCTCAGGCAAGGGTCTCCTCGGGCGCGATGCCAAGGGCATACACTCAGCAGCCCGCCACTCACCCTCAGGCCCGTTCTCGGCCTCCCGCAGGAGTCAAGTCCCACGCAACGGTCCCAGAACCGTCGGAAACTCCCCGACCACGGCTCTGCGAGCTCTGTGGCGCAGAGCACTTCATCGTAGCCTGCCCCGAATTCCGCAGGTCAAACGCGCGGCAACATCGTCAGGCGGTGGAGCATCTGCGGCTTTGCTACAATTGCCTTGGCAACCATAACGTCGTCAATTGCCGCAACCATAAGAGGTGCCAGCATTGCGGAGGACTTCATCATACGATGATCCACCTCGAGCCGGCCCATCCTCAGGGGACTCCTCAACCCCAAACGGTCACCACAACCATCTACAGGGCCGCACCCGCTGCTGAGCCAGCCCCGTCGGAGCGTGAGGAGACCAGAGTCCCCACGCCTCCACCAAGACCACGCACGCCTTCGCCCGCACCTCTCGCCATTTTTGACGCCGACAGTCAGGGGCTGCGACCGCACTACCTTTCGAAATGGCAGGGAATATCAGGGCGGGGTAAGGCCCCCCCGGAATAAAACGGTCCTTCTCTCGCCGGTAGTCACTCACTCTCAGGAGTCTAACCTCGGGACACCCTCAGGAACGGACACCTCCACGGACCATCCTCAACCGGGCACTCCTCACACCACACTGGGCACCTCTCTCGCCGCACGGCCGGCCAGCGCACTCACACCCCCACCATCAGGGATCCTCAGGCCAAACGTGCTGCTGGCCACGTGCCAGGCCACCACCTTGTCAATCTTTGGCACCACGCATCAGGTACGCATTCTGATTGACCCCGGCTCAGAGCTCACATTTGTCTCAGAGAGAACGGCAAAGACATTGCGGCTGGACGTCCGACCCTCCAACATACGGGTCAGCGGCGTCGGAGGGACCCACTCAGGCTCGACCCGGGGCGCCATGGTGGTGCGCCTCACGTCAATCTACGACCGGACCTCAGGACTCACCATCACGGCTCACATCCTCAGGAAGACTACCACATGGCTGCCCTCATTTTCTGCACCGGAGCTGTGGTGGCCACATCTGCAGGGAATACCTCTTGCCGATCCTGACTTCCTCACCCCCGGAGAGATCGACTTCATTTTGGGAGCAGACGCCTACGGGCAGTTGCTGGAGCCCGGCGTCCGCAAGGGAAGTCCTCAGGAGCCAATCGCCCTCCGCACACTACTAGGATGGGTCGTACTCGGACCGGTCGATGACGGGCGAGCCGGCCAAGCTGCAACCACGCACTCGGTTGCGATAGACCACCAGTTGCACGATCTCCTCGAGCGATTCTGGACTCAAGAAGAGGCGACTATCAGGACTACGGCGAGTCTCACCGAGGACGAGCTCGCCTGCGAAAGGCACTTTATGGCAACACATACCCGAGACGCCTCAGGACGATACACGGTCAGGCTACCTCTCAAGGCCTCGGTGACTAGTCTGGGCGACTCTAGGCCTACGGCGCAGGGAGCGCTTCGACGCCTACTCAAACGGCTCGCAGGCGACGATCACTATAAGGAGCACTACGTGTCGTTCATCCGTGAGTACGAAGAACTTTCTCACCTCCGGAAACTTTCGCAGACTGCTCCCGAGCCACCCTCGGTGTACTACCTCCCGCACCATGGCGTCCTCAAGGAACAAAGCCTCACCACAAAGCTCAGGGTCGTGTTCAACGGATCCGCTCCGACCTCCTCAGGGCGTTCCCTCAACGACATTCTCTACACAGGAGCCAATCTACAGGTAGACATCGCCGACGTCATCCTCTGGGTGCGGAAACACCGCTTCCTCTTCGCAACGGACATCACCAAGATGTTTCGCCAAATCAGGGTGCACTCAGATGATTGGGACCTGCAGCGCATCCTCTGGGCGGACGAACAAGGCGCCCTCATCCCGTGTCAACTCACTACGGTCACCTACGGCACCCGCCCGGCCCCGTATCTTGCCGTGCGGGTCCTCCTCCAACTGGTGAAGGACGACGGGCATCGGTATCCCCTGGCCATCGCACCTCTTACAAAGGGGCGATACGTCGACGACATCTACGGCGGGTCAGATGATCGGAAGGAAGCTCAGGAGATAGCACGCCAAGTAACGGCTCTCTGCAAGGCGGGCGGATTCCCTCTGGCAAAATGGGCCAGTAACGACTCGGAGCTCCTCAAGGCCGTCCCTCACGAGTCCCCCTCTTCGGACCTCGCTCACCCCCTCGAAGACGCTGGCGTCAAGATCTTGGGCCTCTCTTGGCATCCTCAGGCGGACGACTTCAGGTTTCATGCACGCCCTGCCACCTCAACCTCAGCCACGAAACGGGCGGTGCTCTCAGAGGTCGCACAATTATACGACCCTCTCGGCTTCCTCGCACCGGTCATCGTGCGCGCCAAAATGTTGCTTCAGGAACTGTGGCTGGACAAGTTGGGCTGGGACGATCCTCTGTCTCCTCAGACGTGCCAACGGTGGCATCAATTTCGGACGGACCTCGTTGAATTGCGGCAACTCTCAATTCCACGCTGGATGCACATCACGCGAACTACGCAGGTGGAACTACATGGTTGCTCGGACGCCTCTCAACTAGCCATGGCAGCGGTCGTCTACGTCAGGGTCTCCTCCATGGAATCGGAACCGGTCACCACTCTGGTAAGCGCCAAAACACGGGTTGCTCCTCTTAAGCCACTCACGATTCCCAGATTGGAACTCGGTGCTGCGGTACTTCTCGCCAAACTCACCAAGCACATCCAGGAAACTCTCGAGCTTGTCGGGGCACCTACCTTTCTCTGGACCGACTCTACCGTTGCTCTCACCTGGATCCTCAGTCACCCCTCACGTTGGAAGGACTTCGTCCGCAATCGGGTGGTTACCGCTCAGGATCTCGTCCCACATGCACAATGGCGCTTCGTACCAGGCAAGGACAACCCCGCCGACTGCGCGTCGCGCGGGCTCACACCAGCTCAGCTGTCGCACCACTTACTATGGTGGAGCGGCCCTCCGTGGCTGGCGCTACCTCAACAGGATTGGCCATCATCAATGCCGCGACCTGATCCGAAGGCAGACCTTGAAGAACGGCCAGGACTCACCCTCGCATCGACGGCATCGGAACCTCACCCTCTCTGGGAACTAATTCACCGGTATTCGTCTCTCACCCGACTTCTCCGTATCACGGCACTGTGCCGACGAGCCATCGCCAGATTCAGGCGCACCCCGGACTCTTCTCTCCACAACCCTCTCACCTCAGAAGAGATGGACGCAGCCCGAATACATTGGGTAAGGGCAACGCAGGGTGCTTATTTCTCAGCAGAGCTCAGAACCATGGCACGCGGACAACACCTCTCACGGACGCATCCTCTAACTCGACTTACGGCCTTCGTCGATCGATCGGGCATCCTCAGAGTGGGCGGTCGGCTGCGCAACTCGGAACTCGCAGAAGGAACGAAGCACCCCTTCATACTGCCTCGGGACTCGCCTCTTACTCGCCTCCTCATCTCGGATGCCCATCTACGGACTCTTCACGGCGGCACTCAACTGACGCTGGCCCACCTCCGCAGGACCTACTGGATCATCGGGGGCAGGGCCCCGGTACGATCTCACATCCTCCGCTGCACACGCTGCGCTCGCCAACGAGGCGTGCGAGCCCAGCAGCTCATGGGGCAGCTACCTCCTTCCAGAGTGACGCCCTCTCGGCCCTTCCTCAACACCGGAGTCGACTACGCAGGACCGGTCACTCTCAAGACTTGGCGAGGTCGCGGGGCCAAGACGCACAAGGGCTGGCTCGCGATCTTTGTCTGCTTCGTCACCTCGGCAGTCCACCTCGAGGCCGTCTCTGATTACTCTACGGATGCTTTCATCTCGGCGTTCCGACGCTTTGTGGGCAGAAGAGGCATCTGCGGGTCACTCCATAGTGACTGCGGCACCAATTTTGTCGGAGCAGATGCCGCACTACGGAAACTCTTCACCTCAGGCACCAGGGAGTTTAAGGAACTTTCTAATTTACTCTCAGGCGATGGTACTCTTTGGTTTTTCAGTCCTCCGGCAGCCCCTCACTTCGGCGGGAAATGGGAAGCAGCGGTCAAGTCGGTGAAGCACCACCTGCGGAGAACCATCGGGGATACTCTTCTCACGTTTGAGGAACTGACCACTCTACTGGTACAAATCGAGGCAGTTCTCAACTCCCGACCACTGCACCCGCTGTCTGACGACCCCGACGATCTCGACGCCCTCACGCCCGGCCACTTCCTCATCGGAGCCGCTCTGACGGCAGTACCCGAACCCTCACTCTCCACGGTACCAGTAGCTCGTCTCTCTCGCTGGCAACTGATACAGCAAAAATTTCAGTATTTCTGGGCACGCTGGTCAAAGGAGTGTCTACAACGCCACTTGGCCATCTCAAAGTGGCACCATCCGACCAACGAAATCAGGGAGAACTCGCTGGTCCTCATCACCGACGAGCGGCTTCCTCCTGCCAAGTGGCCTCTGGCGCGGGTTCTCTCTCTGCACCCCGGAGCCGACGGCCTCACCAGGGTGGTCACACTAAAGACCTCCTCAGGCACGCTAGTCCGACCCATCGCCAAACTCTCGGTGGTACCGATCTCCACACCAACGGATTAGCCAACGCTGTAGGCTAAGGCGGGCGGAATGTTGCGTATTCACAGTCGCCTCGGGCGGGCGACCAATAGGCGCACGCGACGCGCTCGCCCGAGATCAATCACTGCGGTCGATACTCAGGCGATACTCTATGTAAACGCGCCTGCTAATTAGCAGCGCCGCGTCGCGTTCTTCTCGGGCAATTGTACTCTCGCGGTTCCCGCGTGCTCTCGACGGCCATTACCGTCTTCCGCATAGTCGTGACCGGGTGCTCTCATATTCGTCGTGAATCGTAGCGAGTAAATCGGGCGCAATTCTCGTTTAGTGCATAGTGGAAGGTGACTGGTACAGCTCAGGGATTATATAAAGACGCTTTGGTGCCCCTCAAACACTGTAATCCTAGTTTTTAGTGCGTTTAGTTAATAAATAACCTTTTTTGGAACTCCTCACACACGTGTTCGTTTCTGTGCCGGCCACGTGCCGTGTGGCGTAGTGTAGTGCGAAGGCTCCTCCGAACAAAACCACAACTCGCGAAAACTAGTTTCCCTCAGGCACTCCTCTAGACTTTTAAAAATAAAAACACACTTGATTCGCACGAATCCGTTGAGAAATGGCCGAGATCCGCCGTGTTACACTTCCGGACGATGAAATCTTGCTAGTTCTCACGTTTTGCAAGCGAAACACACGATGCACCGCGTTTCGTTCAATTCGTTCAAGAACTCTCGTATCTCGGACATCCGCGAGTGTTTCGCGTCGAAAACGTGGTCCCCGTCTGTTTTAGACGCTAAAAACGCGTATGACACTTGATTCGCACGAATCCGTTGAGAAATGGCCGAGATCCGCCGGGTTACACTTCCGGACGATGAAATCTTGCTAATTCTCACGGTTTGCAAGCGAAACGCACGATGCACCGAGTTTCGATCAATTCGTTCAAGAACTCTCGTATCTCGGACATCCGCGAGTGTTTCGCGTCGAAAACATGGTCCCCGTCTGTTTTAGACGCTAAAAACGCGTATGACACTTGATTCGCATGAATCCGTTGATAAATGGCCGAGATACGCCGTGTTACAATTCCGGACGATGAATTCGTTCAATTCGTTCAAGAACTCTCGTATCTCGGACATCCGCGACTGTTTCGCGTCGAAAACGCGGTCCCCGTCTGTTTTAGACCCTAAAAACGCGTATGACACTTGATTCGCACGAATCCGTTGAGAAATGGCCGAGATCCGCCGTGTTACACTTCCGGACGATGAAATCTTGCTAGTTCTCACGTTTTGCAAGCGAAACACACGATGCACCACGTTTCGTTCAATTCGTTCAAGAACTCTCGTGTCTCGGACATCCGCGAGTGTTTCGCGTCGAAAACGTGGTCCCCGTGCGTTTTAGACGCTAAAAACGCGTATGACACTTGATTCGCACGAATCCGTTGAGAAGTGGCCGAGATCCGCCGGGTTACACTTCCGGACGATGAAATCTTGCTAATTCTCACGGTTTGCAAGCGAAACGCACGATGCACCGAGTTTCGATCAATTCGTTCAAGAACTCTCGTATCTCGGACATCCGCGAGTGTTTCGCGTCGAAAACATGGTCCCCGTCTGTTTTAGACGCTAAAAACGCGTATGACACTTGATTCGCATGAATCCGTTGATAAATGGCCGAGATACGCCGTGTTACAATTCCGGACGATGAATTCGTTCAATTCGTTCAAGAACTCTCGTATCTCGGACATCCGCGACTGTTTCGCGTCGAAAACGCGGTCCCCGTCTGTTTTAGACCCTAAAAACGCGTATGACACTTGATTCGCACGAATCCGTTGAGAAATGGCCGAGATCCGCCGTGTTACACTTCCGGACGATGAAATCTTGCTAGTTCTCACGTTTTGCAAGCGAAACACACGATGCACCACGTTTCGTTCAATTCGTTCAAGAACTCTCGTGTCTCGGACATCCGCGAGTGTTTCGCGTCGAAAACGTGATCCCCGTGCGTTTTAGACGCTCAAAACGCGTATGACACTTGATTCGCACGAATCCGTTGTGAAATGGCTGAGATACGCCGTGTTACACTTCCGGACGATGAAATCTTGCTAGTTCTCACGTTTTGCAAGCGAAACACACGATGCACCGCTTTTCGTTCAATTCGTTCAAGATCTCTCGTATCTCGGACATCCGCGAGTGTTTCGCGTCGAAAACGCGGTCCCCGTCTGTTTTAGACGCTAAAAACGCGTATGACACTTGATTCGCACGAATCCGTTGAGAAATGGCCGAGATCCGCCGTGTTACACTTCCGGACGATGAAATCTTGCTAGTTCTCACGTTTTGCAAGGGAAACACACGATGCACCGCTTTTCGTTCAATTCGTTCAAGATCTTTCGTGTCTCGGACATCCGCGAGTGTTTCGCGTCGAAAACGTGGTCCCCGTCTGTTTTAGACGCCAAAAACGCGTATGACACTTGATTCGCACGAATCCGTTAAGAAATGGCCGAGATACGCCGTGTTACACTTCCGGACGATGAATTCGATCAATTCGTTCAAGAACTCTCGTATCTCGGACATCCGCGAGTGTTTCGCGTCGAAAACGCGGTCCCCGTCTGTTTTAGACGCTAAAGACGCGTATGACACTTGATTCGTACGAATCCGTTGAGAAATGGCCGAGATCCGCCGTGTTACACTTCCGGACCATGAAATCTTGCTAGTTCTCACGGTTTGCAAGCGAAACGCACGATGCACCGCGTTTCGATCAATTCGTTCAAGAACTCTCGTATCTCGGACATCCGCGAGTGTTTCGCGTCGAAAACGTGGTCGCCGTCTGTTTTAGACGCTAAAGACGCGTATGACACTTGATTCGCATGAATCCGTTGATAAATGGCCGCGATACGCCGTGTTACACTTCCGGACGATGAATTCGTTCAATTCGTTCAAGAACTCTCGTATCTCGGACATCCGCGACTGTCTCGCGTCGAAAACGCGGTCCCCGTCTGTTTTAGACCCTAAAAACGCGTATGACACTTGATTCGCCCGAATCCGTTGAGAAATGGCCGGGGTACGCCGTGTTACACTTCCGGACGATGAAATCTTGCTAGTTCTCACGTTTTGCAAGCGAAACACACGATGCACCGCGTTTCGTTCAATTCGTTCAAGAACTCTCGTATCTCGGACATCCGCGAGTGTTTCGCGTCGAAAACGTGGTCCCCGTCTGTTTTAGACGCTAAAGACGCGTATGACACTTGATTCGCACGAATCCGTTGAGAAATGGCCGAGATCCGCCGTGTTACACTTCCGGACGATGAAATCTTGCTAATTCTCACGGTTTGCAAGCGAAACACACGATGCACCGAGTTTCGATCAATTCGTTCAAGAACTCTCGTATCTCGGACATCCGCGAGTGTTTCGCGTCGAAAACGTGGTCCCCGTCTGTTTTAGACGCTAAAGACGCGTATGACACTTGATTCGCACGAATCCGTTGAGAAATGGCCGAGATCCGCCGTGTTACACTTCCGGACGATGAAATCTTGCTAGTTCTCACGTTTTGCAAGCGAAACACACGATGCACCACGTTTCGTTCAATTCGTTCAAGAACTCTCGTGTCTCGGACATCCGCGAGTGTTTCGCGTCGAAAACGTGGTCCCCGTGCGTTTTAGACGCTCAAAACGCGTATGACACTTGATTCGCACGAATGCGTTGTGAAATGGCCGAGATACGCCGTGTTACAATTCCGGACGATGAATTCGTTCAATTCGTTCAAGAACTCTCGTATCTCGGACATCCGCGACTGTTTCGCGTCGAAAACGCGGTCCCCGACTGTTTTAGACCCTAAAAACGCGTATGACACTTGATTCGCCCGAATCCGTTGAGAAATGGCCGGGGTACGCCGTGTTACACTTCCGGAGGATGAAATCTTGCTAGTTCTCACGTTTTGCAAGCGAAACACACGATGCACCGCGTTTCGTTCAATTCGTTCAAGAACTCTCGTATCTCGGACATCCGCGAGTGTTTCGCGTCGAAAACGCGGTCCCCGTCTGTTTTAGACGCTAAAAACGCGTATGACACTTGATTCGCACGAATCCGTTGAGAAATGGCCAAGATCCGCCGTGTTACACTTCCGGACGATGAAATCTTGCTAGTTCTCACGTTTTGCAAGCGAAACACATGATGCACCGCGTTTCGTTCAATTCGTTCAAGAACTCTCGTATCTCGGACATCCGCGAGTGTTTCGCGTCGAAAACGTGGTCCCCGTCTGTTTTAGACGCTAAAGACGCGTATGACACTTGATTCGCACGAATCCGTTGAGAAATGGCCGAGATCCGCCGTGTTACACTTCCGGACGATGAAATCTTGCTAGTTCTCACGTTTTGCAAGCGAAACACACGATGCACCACGTTTCGTTCAATTCGTTCAAGAACTCTCGTGTCTCGGACATCCGCGAGTGTTTCGAGTCGAAAACGTGGTCCCCGTGCGTTTTAGACGCTCAAAACGCGTATGACACTTGATTCGCACGAATCCGTTGTGAAATGGCCGAGATACGCCGTGTTACAATTCCGGACGATGAATTCGTTCAATTCGTTCAAGAACTCTCGTATCTCGGACATCCGCGACTGTTTCGCGTCGAAAACGCGGTCCCCGTCTGTTTTAGACCCTAAAAACGCGTATGACACTTGATTCGCCCGAATCCGTTGAGAAATGGCCGGGGTACGCCGTGTTACACTTCCGGACGATGAAATCTTGCTAGTTCTCACGTTTTGCAAGCGAAACACACGATGCACCGCGTTTCGTTCAATTCGTTCAAGAACTCTCGTATCTCGGACATCCGCGAGTGTTTCGCGTCGAAAACGCGGTCCCCGTCTGTTTTAGACGCTAAAAACGCGTATGACACTTGATTCGCACGAATCCGTTGAGAAATGGCCGAGATCCGCCGTGTTACACTTCCGGACGATGAAATCTTGCTAGTTCTCACGTTTTGCAAGCGAAACACACGATGCACCGCGTTTCGTTCAATTCGTTCAAGAACTCTCGTATCTCGGACATCCGCGAGTGTTTCGCGTCGAAAACGTGGTCCCCGTCTGTTTTAGACGCTAAAAACGCGTATGACACTTGATTCGCACGAATCCGTTGAGAAATGGCCGAGATCCGCCGTGTTACACTTCCGGACGATGAAATCTTGCTAGTTCTCACGTTTTGCAAGGGAAACACACGATGCACCGCTTTTCGTTCAATTCGTTCAAGATCTTTCGTGTCTCGGACATCCGCGAGTGTTTCGCGTCGAAAACGTGGTCCCCGTCTGTTTTAGACGCCAAAAACGCGTATGACACTTGATTCGCACGAATCCGTTAAGAAATGGCCGAGATACGCCGTGTTACACTTCCGGACGATGAATTCGATCAATTCGTTCAAGAACTCTCGTATCTCGGACATCCGCGAGTGTTTCGCGTCGAAAACGCGGTCCCCGTCTGTTTTAGACGCTAAAGACGCGTATGACACTTGATTCGTACGAATCCGTTGAGAAATGGCCGAGATCCGCCGTGTTACACTTCCGGACCATGAAATCTTGCTAGTTCTCACGGTTTGCAAGCGAAACGCACGATGCACCGCGTTTCGATCAATTCGTTCAAGAACTCTCGTATCTCGGACATCCGCGAGTGTTTCGCGTCGAAAACGTGGTCGCCGTCTGTTTTAGACGCTAAAAACGCGTATGACACTTGATTCGCATGAATCCGTTGATAAATGGCCGCGATACGCCGTGTTACACTTCCGGACGATGAATTCGTTCAATTCGTTCAAGAACTCTCGTATCTCGGACATCCGCGACTGTCTCGCGTCGAAAACGCGGTCCCCGTCTGTTTTAGACCCTAAAAACGCGTATGACACTTGATTCGCCCGAATCCGTTGAGAAATGGCCGGGGTACGCCGTGTTACACTTCCGGACGATGAAATCTTGCTAGTTCTCACGTTTTGCAAGCGAAACACACGATGCACCGCGTTTCGTTCAATTCGTTCAAGAACTCTCGTATCTCGGACATCCGCGAGTGTTTCGCGTCGAAAACGTGGTCCCCCACTGTTTTAGACGCTAAAGACGCGTATGACACTTGATTCGCACGAATCCGTTGAGAAATGGCCGAGATCCGCCGTGTTACACTTCCGGACGATGAAATCTTGCTAGTTCTCACGTTTTGCAAGCGAAACACACGATGCACCACGTTTCGTTCAATTCGTTCAAGAACTCTCGTGTCTCGGACATCCGCGAGTGTTTCGCGTCGAAAACGTGGTCCCCGTGCGTTTTAGACGCTCAAAACGCGTATGACACTTGATTCGCACGAATCCGTTGTGAAATGGCCGAGATACGCCGTGTTACAATTCCGGACGATGAATTCGTTCAATTCGTTCAAGAAGTCTCGTATCTCGGACATCCGCGACTGTTTCGCGTCGAAAACGCGGTCCCCGTCTGTTTTAGACCCTAAAAACGCGTATGACACTTGATTCGCCCGAATCCGTTGAGAAATGGCCGCGGTACGCCGTGTTACACTTCCGGACGATGAAATCTTGCTAGTTCTCACGTTTTGCAAGCAAAACACACGATGCACCGCGTTTCGTTCAATTCGTTCAAGAACTCTCGTATCTCGGACATCCGCGAGTGTTTCGCGTCGAAAACGCGGTCCCCGTCTGTTTTAGACGCTAAAAACGCGTATGACACTTGATTCGCACGAATCCGTTGAGAAATGGCCGAGATCCGCCGTGTTACACTTCCGGACGATGAAATCTTGCTAGTTCTCACGTTTTGCAAGCGAAACACACGATGCACCGCGTTTCGTTCAATTCGTTCAAGAACTCTCGTATCTCGGACATCCGCGAGTGTTTCGCGTCGAAAACGTGGTCCCCGTCTGTTTTAGACGCTAAAAACGCGTATGACACTTGATTTGCACGAATCCGTTGAGAAATGGCCGAGATCCGCCGTGTTACACTTCCGGACGATGAAATCTTGCTAATTCTCACGGTTTGCAAGCGAAACGCACGATGCACCGAGTTTCGATCAATTCGTTCAAGAACTCTCGTATCTCGGACATCCGCGAGTGTTTTGCGTCGAAAACATGGTCCCCGTCTGTTTTAGACGCTAAAAACGCGTATGACACTTGATTCGCATGAATCCGTTGATAAATGGCCGAGATACGCCGTGTTACAATTCCGGACGATGAATTCGTTCAATTCGTTCAAGAACTCTCGTATCTCGGACATCCGCGACTGTTTCGCGTCGAAAACGCGGTCCCCGTCTGTTTTAGACCCTAACAACGCGTATGACACTTGATTCGCACGAATCCGTTGAGAAATGGCCGAGATCCGCCGTGTTACACTTCCGGACGATGAAATCTTGCTAGTTCTCACGTTTTGCAAGCGAAACACACGATGCACCACGTTTCGTTCAATTCGTTCAAGAACTCTCGTGTCTCGGACATCCGCGAGTGTTTCGCGTCGAAAACGTGGTCCCCGTGCGTTTTAGACGCTCAAAACGCGTATGACACTTGATTCGCACGAATCCGTTGTGAAATGGCCGAGATACGCCGTGTTACAATTCCGGACGATGAATTCGTTCAATTCGTTCAAGAACTCTCGTATCTCGGACATCCGCGACTGTTTCGCGTCGAAAACGCGGTCCCCGTCTGTTTTAGACCCTAAAAACGCGTATGACACTTGATTCGCCCGAATCCGTTGAGAAATGGCCGGGGTACGCCGTGTTACACTTCCGGACGATGAAATCTTGCTAGTTCTCACGTTTTGCAAGCGAAACACACGATGCACCACGTTTCGTTCAATTCGTTCAAGAACTCTCGTGTCTCGGACATCCGCGAGTGTTTCGCGTCGAAAACGTGGTCCCCGTGCGTTTTAGACGCTCAAAACGCGTATGACACTTGATTCGCACGAATCCGTTGTGAAATGGCCGAGATCCGCCGTGTTACACTTCCGGACGATGAAATCTTGCTAATTCTCACGGTTTGCAAGCGAAACACACGATGCACCGCGTTTCGTTCAATTCGTTCAAGAACTCTCGTATCTCGGACATCCGCGAGTGTTTCGCGTCGAAAACGTGGTCCCCGTCTGTTTTAGACGCTAAAGACGCGTATGACACTTGATTCGCATGAATCCGTTGATAAATGGCCGCGATACGCCGTGTTACACTTCCGGACGATGAATTCGTTCAATTCGTTCAAGAACTCTCGTATCTCGGACATCCGCGACTGTCTCGCGTCGAAAACGCGGTCCCCGTCTGTTTTAGACCCTAAAAACGCGTATGACACTTGATTCGCCCGAATCCGTTGAGAAATGGCCGGGGTACGCCGTGTTACACTTCCGGACGATGAAATCTTGCTAGTTCTCACGTTTTGCAAGCGAAACACACGATGCACCGCGTTTCGTTCAATTCGTTCAAGAACTCTCGTATCTCGGACATCCGCGAGTGTTTCGCGTCGAAAACGTGGTCCCCGTCTGTTTTAGACGCTAAAGACGCGTATGACACTTGATTCGCACGAATCCGTTGAGAAATGGCCGAGATCCGCCGTGTTACACTTCCGGACGATGAAATCTTGCTAATTCTCACGGTTTGCAAGCGAAACACACGATGCACCGAGTTTCGATCAATTCGTTCAAGAACTCTCGTATCTCGGACATCCGCGAGTGTTTCGCGTCGAAAACGTGGTCCCCGTCTGTTTTAGACGCTAAAGACGCGTATGACACTTGATTCGCACGAATCCGTTGAGAAATGGCCGAGATCCGCCGTGTTACACTTCCGGACGATGAAATCTTGCTAGTTCTCACGTTTTGCAAGCGAAACACACGATGCACCACGTTTCGTTCAATTCGTTCAAGAACTCTCGTGTCTCGGACATCCGCGAGTGTTTCGCGTCGAAAACGTGGTCCCCGTGCGTTTTAGACGCTCAAAACGCGTATGACACTTGATTCGCACGAATGCGTTGTGAAATGGCCGAGATACGCCGTGTTACAATTCCGGACGATGAATTCGTTCAATTCGTTCAAGAACTCTCGTATCTCGGACATCCGCGACTGTTTCGCGTCGAAAACGCGGTTCCCGACTGTTTTAGACCCTAAAAACGCGTATGACACTTGATTCGCCCGAATCCGTTGAGAAATGGCCGGGGTACGCCGTGTTACACTTCCGGAGGATGAAATCTTGCTAGTTCTCACGTTTTGCAAGCGAAACACACGATGCACCGCGTTTCGTTCAATTCGTTCAAGAACTCTCGTATCTCGGACATCCGCGAGTGTTTCGCGTCGAAAACGCGGTCCCCGTCTGTTTTAGACGCTAAAAACGCGTATGACACTTGATTCGCACGAATCCGTTGAGAAATGGCCGAGATCCGCCGTGTTACACTTCCGGACGATGAAATCTTGCTAGTTCTCACGTTTTGCAAGCGAAACACATGATGCACCGCGTTTCGTTCAATTCGTTCAAGAACTCTCGTATCTCGGACATCCGCGAGTGTTTCGCGTCGAAAACGTGGTCCCCGTCTGTTTTAGACGCTAAAGACGCGTATGACACTTGATTCGCACGAATCCGTTGAGAAATGGCCGAGATCCGCCGTGTTACACTTCCGGACGATGAAATCTTGCTAGTTCTCACGTTTTGCAAGCGAAACACACGATGCACCACGTTTCGTTCAATTCGTTCAAGAACTCTCGTGTCTCGGACATCCGCGAGTGTTTCGAGTCGAAAACGTGGTCCCCGTGCGTTTTAGACGCTCAAAACGCGTATGACACTTGATTCGCACGAATCCGTTGTGAAATGGCCGAGATACGCCGTGTTACAATTCCGGACGATGAATTCGTTCAATTCGTTCAAGAACTCTCGTATCTCGGACATCCGCGACTGTTTCGCGTCGAAAACGCGGTCCCCGTCTGTTTTAGACCCTAAAAACGCGTATGACACTTGATTCGCCCGAATCCGTTGAGAAATGGCCGGGGTACGCCGTGTTACACTTCCGGACGATGAAATCTTGCTAGTTCTCACGTTTTGCAAGCGAAACACACGATGCACCGCGTTTCGTTCAATTCGTTCAAGAACTCTCGTATCTCGGACATCCGCGAGTGTTTCGCGTCGAAAACGCGGTCCCCGTCTGTTTTAGACGCTAAAAACGCGTATGACACTTGATTCGCACGAATCCGTTGAGAAATGGCCGAGATCCGCCGTGTTACACTTCCGGACGATGAAATCTTGCTAGTTCTCACGTTTTGCAAGCGAAACACACGATGCACCGCGTTTCGTTCAATTCGTTCAAGAACTCTCGTATCTCGGACATCCGCGAGTGTTTCGCGTCGAAAACGTGGTCCCCGTCTGTTTTAGACGCTAAAAACGCGTATGACACTTGATTCGCACGAATCCGTTGAGAAATGGCCGAGATCCGCCGTGTTACACTTCCGGACGATGAAATCTTGCTAGTTCTCACGTTTTGCAAGGGAAACACACGATGCACCGCTTTTCGTTCAATTCGTTCAAGATCTTTCGTGTCTCGGACATCCGCGAGTGTTTCGCGTCGAAAACGTGGTCCCCGTCTGTTTTAGACGCCAAAAACGCGTATGACACTTGATTCGCACGAATCCGTTAAGAAATGGCCGAGATACGCCGTGTTACACTTCCGGACGATGAATTCGATCAATTCGTTCAAGAACTCTCGTATCTCGGACATCCGCGAGTGTTTCGCGTCGAAAACGCGGTCCCCGTCTGTTTTAGACGCTAAAGACGCGTATGACACTTGATTCGTACGAATCCGTTGAGAAATGGCCGAGATCCGCCGTGTTACACTTCCGGACCATGAAATCTTGCTAGTTCTCACGGTTTGCAAGCGAAACGCACGATGCACCGCGTTTCGATCAATTCGTTCAAGAACTCTCGTATCTCGGACATCCGCGAGTGTTTCGCGTCGAAAACGTGGTCGCCGTCTGTTTTAGACGCTAAAAACGCGTATGACACTTGATTCGCATGAATCCGTTGATAAATGGCCGCGATACGCCGTGTTACACTTCCGGACGATGAATTCATTCAATTCGTTCAAGAACTCTCGTATCTCGGACATCCGCGACTGTCTCGCGTCGAAAACGCGGTCCCCGTCTGTTTTAGACCCTAAAAACGCGTATGACACTTGATTCGCCCGAATCCGTTGAGAAATGGCCGGGGTACGCCGTGTTACACTTCCGGACGATGAAATCTTGCTAGTTCTCACGTTTTGCAAGCGAAACACACGATGCACCGCGTTTCGTTCAATTCGTTCAAGAACTCTCGTATCTCGGACATCCGCGAGTGTTTCGCGTCGAAAACGTGGTCCCCCACTGTTTTAGACGCTAAAGACGCGTATGACACTTGATTCGCACGAATCCGTTGAGAAATGGCCGAGATCCGCCGTGTTACACTTCCGGACGATGAAATCTTGCTAGTTCTCACGTTTTGCAAGCGAAACACACGATGCACCACGTTTCGTTCAATTCGTTCAAGAACTCTCGTGTCTCGGACATCCGCGAGTGTTTCGCGTCGAAAACGTGGTCCCCGTGCGTTTTAGACGCTCAAAACGCGTATGACACTTGATTCGCACGAATCCGTTGTGAAATGGCCGAGATACGCCGTGTTACAATTCCGGACGATGAATTCGTTCAATTCGTTCAAGAAGTCTCGTATCTCGGACATCCGCGACTGTTTCGCGTCGAAAACGCGGTCCCCGTCTGTTTTAGACCCTAAAAACGCGTATGACACTTGATTCGCCCGAATCCGTTGAGAAATGGCCGCGATACGCCGTGTTACACTTCCGGACGATGAAATCTTGCTAGTTCTCACGTTTTGCAAGCAAAACACACGATGCACCGCGTTTCGTTCAATTCGTTCAAGAACTCTCGTATCTCGGACATCCGCGAGTGTTTCGCGTCGAAAACGCGGTCCCCGTCTGTTTTAGACGCTAAAAACGCGTATGACACTTGATTCGCACGAATCCGTTGAGAAATGGCCGAGATCCGCCGTGTTACACTTCCGGACGATGAAATCTTGCTAGTTCTCACGTTTTGCAAGCGAAACACACGATGCACCGCGTTTCGTTCAATTCGTTCAAGAACTCTCGTATCTCGGACATCCGCGAGTGTTTCGCGTCGAAAACGTGGTCCCCGTCTGTTTTAGACGCTAAAAACGCGTATGACACTTGATTTGCACGAATCCGTTGAGAAATGGCCGAGATCCGCCGTGTTACACTTCCGGACGATGAAATCTTGCTAATTCTCACGGTTTGCAAGCGAAACGCACGATGCACCGAGTTTCGATCAATTCGTTCAAGAACTCTCGTATCTCGGACATCCGCGAGTGTTTTGCGTCGAAAACATGGTCCCCGTCTGTTTTAGACGCTAAAAACGCGTATGACACTTGATTCGCATGAATCCGTTGATAAATGGCCGAGATACGCCGTGTTACAATTCCGGACGATGAATTCGTTCAATTCGTTCAAGAACTCTCGTATCTCGGACATCCGCGACTGTTTCGCGTCGAAAACGCGGTCCCCGTCTGTTTTAGACCCTAACAACGCGTATGACACTTGATTCGCACGAATCCGTTGAGAAATGGCCGAGATCCGCCGTGTTACACTTCCGGACGATGAAATCTTGCTAGTTCTCACGTTTTGCAAGCGAAACACACGATGCACCACGTTTCGTTCAATTCGTTCAAGAACTCTCGTGTCTCGGACATCCGCGAGTGTTTCGCGTCGAAAACGTGGTCCCCGTGCGTTTTAGACGCTCAAAACGCGTATGACACTTGATTCGCACGAATCCGTTGTGAAATGGCCGAGATACGCCGTGTTACAATTCCGGACGATGAATTCGTTCAATTCGTTCAAGAACTCTCGTATCTCGGACATCCGCGACTGTTTCGCGTCGAAAACGCGGTCCCCGTCTGTTTTAGACCCTAAAAACGCGTATGACACTTGATTCGCCCGAATCCGTTGAGAAATGGCCGGGGTACGCCGTGTTACACTTCCGGACGATGAAATCTTGCTAGTTCTCACGTTTTGCAAGCGAAACACACGATGCACCACGTTTCGTTCAATTCGTTCAAGAACTCTCGTGTCTCGGACATCCGCGAGTGTTTCGCGTCGAAAACGTGGTCCCCGTGCGTTTTAGACGCTCAAAACGCGTATGACACTTGATTCGCACGAATCCGTTGTGAAATGGCCGAGATACGCCGTGTTACACTTCCGGACGATGAAATCTTGCTAGTTCTCACGTTTTGCAAGCGAAACACACGATGCACCGCTTTTCGTTCAATTCGTTCAAGATCTCTCGTATCTCGGACATCCGCGAGTGTTTCGCGTCGAAAACGCGGTCCCCGTCTGTTTTAGACGCTAAAAACGCGTATGACACTTGATTCGCACGAATCCGTTGAGAAATGGCCGAGATCCGCCGTGTTACACTTCCGGACGATGAAATCTTGCTATATCTCACGTTTTGCAAGGGAAACACACGATGCACCGCTTTTCGTTCAATTCGTTCAAGATCTTTCGTGTCTCGGACATCCGCGAGTGTTTCGCGTCGAAAACGTGGTCCCCGTCTGTTTTAGACGCCAAAAACGCGTATGACACTTGATTCGCACGAATCCGTTAAGAAATGGCCGAGATACGCCGTGTTACACTTCCGGACGATGAATTCGATCAATTCGTTCAAGAACTCTCGTATCTCGGACATCCGCGAGTGTTTCGCGTCGAAAACGCGGTCCCCGTCTGTTTTAGACGCTAAAGACGCGTATGACACTTGATTCGTACGAATCCGTTGAGAAATGGCCGAGATCCGCCGTGTTACACTTCCGGACCATGAAATCTTGCTAGTTCTCACGGTTTGCAAGCGAAACGCACGATGCACCGCGTTTCGATCAATTCGTTCAAGAACTCTCGTATCTCGGACATCCGCGAGTGTTTCGCGTCGAAAACGTGGTCGCCGTCTGTTTTAGACGCTAAAAACGCGTATGACACTTGATTCGCATGAATCCGTTGATAAATGGCCGCGATACGCCGTGTTACACTTCCGGACGATGAATTCGTTCAATTCGTTCAAGAACTCTCGTATCTCGGACATCCGCGACTGTCTCGCGTCGAAAACGCGGTCCCCGTCTGTTTTAGACCCTAAAAACGCGTATGACACTTGATTCGCCCGAATCCGTTGAGAAATGGCCGGGGTACGCCGTGTTACACTTCCGGACGATGAAATTTTGCTAGTTCTCACGTTTTGCAAGCGAAACACACGATGCACCGCGTTTCGTTCAATTCGTTCAAGAACTCTCGTATCTCGGACATCCGCGAGTGTTTCGCGTCGAAAACGTGGTCCCCCACTGTTTTAGACGCTAAAGACGCGTATGACACTTGATTCGCACGAATCCGTTGAGAAATGGCCGAGATCCGCCGTGTTACACTTCCGGACGATGAAATCTTGCTAGTTCTCACGTTTTGCAAGCGAAACACACGATGCACCACGTTTCGTTCAATTCGTTCAAGAACTCTCGTGTCTCGGACATCCGCGAGTGTTTCGCGTGGAAAACGTGGTCCCCGTGCGTTTTAGACGCTCAAAACGCGTATGACACTTGATTCGCACGAATGCGTTGTGAAATGGCCGAGATACGCCGTGTTACAATTCCGGACGATGAATTCGTTCAATTCGTTCAAGAAGTCTCGTATCTCGGACATCCGCGACTGTTTCGCGTCGAAAACGCGGTCCCCGTCTGTTTTAGACCCTAAAAACGCGTATGACACTTGATTCGCCCGAATCCGTTGAGAAATGGCCGCGATACGCCGTGTTACACTTCCGGACGATGAAATCTTGCTAGTTCTCACGTTTTGCAAGCAAAACACACGATGCACCGCGTTTCGTTCAATTCGTTCAAGAACTCTCGTATCTCGGACATCCGCGAGTGTTTCGCGTCGAAAACGCGGTCCCCGTCTGTTTTAGACGCTAAAAACGCGTATGACACTTGATTCGCACGAATCCGTTGAGAAATGGCCGAGATCCGCCGTGTTACACTTCCGGACGATGAAATCTTGCTAGTTCTCACGTTTTGCAAGCGAAACACACGATGCACCGCGTTTCGTTCAATTCGTTCAAGAACTCTCGTATCTCGGACATCCGCGAGTGTTTCGCGTCGAAAACGTGGTCCCCGTCTGTTTTAGACGCTAAAAACGCGTATGACACTTGATTTGCACGAATCCGTTGAGAAATGGCCGAGATCCGCCGTGTTACACTTCCGGACGATGAAATCTTGCTAATTCTCACGGTTTGCAAGCGAAACGCACGATGCACCGAGTTTCGATCAATTCGTTCAAGAACTCTCGTATCTCGGACATCCGCGAGTGTTTTGCGTCGAAAACATGGTCCCCGTCTGTTTTAGACGCTAAAAACGCGTATGACACTTGATTCGCATGAATCCGTTGATAAATGGCCGAGATACGCCGTGTTACAATTCCGGACGATGAATTCGTTCAATTCGTTCAAGAACTCTCGTATCTCGGACATCCGCGACTGTTTCGCGTCGAAAACGCGGTCCCCGTCTGTTTTAGACCCTAACAACGCGTATGACACTTGATTCGCACGAATCCGTTGAGAAATGGCCGAGATCCGCCGTGTTACACTTCCGGACGATGAAATCTTGCTAGTTCTCACGTTTTGCAAGCGAAACACACGATGCACCACGTTTCGTTCAATTCGTTCAAGAACTCTCGTGTCTCGGACATCCGCGAGTGTTTCGCGTCGAAAACGTGGTCCCCGTGCGTTTTAGACGCTCAAAACGCGTATGACACTTGATTCGCACGAATCCGTTGTGAAATGGCCGAGATACGCCGTGTTACAATTCCGGACGATGAATTCGTTCAATTCGTTCAAGAACTCTCGTATCTCGGACATCCGCGACTGTTTCGCGTCGAAAACGCGGTCCCCGTCTGTTTTAGACCCTAAAAACGCGTATGACACTTGATTCGCCCGAATCCGTTGAGAAATGGCCGGGGTACGCCGTGTTACACTTCCGGACGATGAAATCTTGCTAGTTCTCACGTTTTGCAAGCGAAACACACGATGCACCACGTTTCGTTCAATTCGTTCAAGAACTCTCGTGTCTCGGACATCCGCGAGTGTTTCGCGTCGAAAACGTGGTCCCCGTGCGTTTTAGACGCTCAAAACGCGTATGACACTTGATTCGCACGAATCCGTTGTGAAATGGCCGAGATACGCCGTGTTACACTTCCGGACGATGAAATCTTGCTAGTTCTCACGTTTTGCAAGCGAAACACACGATGCACCGCTTTTCGTTCAATTCGTTCAAGATCTCTCGTATCTCGGACATCCGCGAGTGTTTCGCGTCGAAAACGCGGTCCCCGTCTGTTTTAGACGCTAAAAACGCGTATGACACTTGATTCGCACGAATCCGTTGAGAAATGGCCGAGATCCGCCGTGTTACACTTCCGGACGATGAAATCTTGCTATATCTCACGTTTTGCAAGGGAAACACACGATGCACCGCTTTTCGTTCAATTCGTTCAAGATCTTTCGTGTCTCGGACATCCGCGAGTGTTTCGCGTCGAAAACGTGGTCCCCGTCTGTTTTAGACGCCAAAAACGCGTATGACACTTGATTCGCACGAATCCGTTAAGAAATGGCCGAGATACGCCGTGTTACACTTCCGGACGATGAATTCGATCAATTCGTTCAAGAACTCTCGTATCTCGGACATCCGCGAGTGTTTCGCGTCGAAAACGCGGTCCCCGTCTGTTTTAGACGCTAAAGACGCGTATGACACTTGATTCGTACGAATCCGTTGAGAAATGGCCGAGATCCGCCGTGTTACACTTCCGGACCATGAAATCTTGCTAGTTCTCACGGTTTGCAAGCGAAACGCACGATGCACCGCGTTTCGATCAATTCGTTCAAGAACTCTCGTATCTCGGACATCCGCGAGTGTTTCGCGTCGAAAACGTGGTCGCCGTCTGTTTTAGACGCTAAAAACGCGTATGACACTTGATTCGCATGAATCCGTTGATAAATGGCCGCGATACGCCGTGTTACACTTCCGGACGATGAATTCGTTCAATTCGTTCAAGAACTCTCGTATCTCGGACATCCGCGACTGTCTCGCGTCGAAAACGCGGTCCCCGTCTGTTTTAGACCCTAAAAACGCGTATGACACTTGATTCGCCCGAATCCGTTGAGAAATGGCCGGGGTACGCCGTGTTACACTTCCGGACGATGAAATTTTGCTAGTTCTCACGTTTTGCAAGCGAAACACACGATGCACCGCGTTTCGTTCAATTCGTTCAAGAACTCTCGTATCTCGGACATCCGCGAGTGTTTCGCGTCGAAAACGTGGTCCCCCACTGTTTTAGACGCTAAAGACGCGTATGACACTTGATTCGCACGAATCCGTTGAGAAATGGCCGAGATCCGCCGTGTTACACTTCCGGACGATGAAATCTTGCTAGTTCTCACGTTTTGCAAGCGAAACACACGATGCACCACGTTTCGTTCAATTCGTTCAAGAACTCTCGTGTCTCGGACATCCGCGAGTGTTTCGCGTGGAAAACGTGGTCCCCGTGCGTTTTAGACGCTCAAAACGCGTATGACACTTGATTCGCACGAATGCGTTGTGAAATGGCCGAGATACGCCGTGTTACAATTCCGGACGATGAATTCGTTCAATTCGTTCAAGAACTCTCGTATCTCGGACATCCGCGACTGTTTCGCGTCGAAAACGCGGTCCCCGACTGTTTTAGACCCTAAAAACGCGTATGACAATTGATTCGCCCGAATCCGTTGAGAAATGGCCGGGGTACGCCGTGTTACACTTCCGGACGATGAAATCTTGCTAGTTCTCACGTTTTGCAAGCGAAACACACGATGCACCGCGTTTCGTTCAATTCGTTCAAGAACTCTCGTATCTCGGACATCCGCGAGTGTTTCGCGTTGAAAACGCGGTCCCCGTCTGTTTTAGACGCTAAAAACGCGTATGACACTTGATTCGCACGAATCCGTTGAGAAATGGCCGAGATCCGCCGTGTTACACTTCCGGACGATGAAATCTTGCTAGTTCTGACGTTTTGCAAGCGAAACACACGATGCACGGCGTTTCGTTCAATTCGTTCAAGAACTCTCGTATCTCGGACATCCGCGAGTGTTTCGCGTCGAAAACGTGGTCCCCGTCTGTTTTAGACGCTAAAAACGCGTATGACACTTGATTCGCACGAATCCGTTGAGAAATGGCCGAGATCCGCCGTGTTACACTTCCGGACGATGAAATCTTGCTAATTCTCACGGTTTGCAAGCGAAACACACGATGCACCGAGTTTCGATCAATTCGTTCAAGAACTCTCGTATCTCGGACATCCGCGAGTGTTTCGCGTCGAAAACGTGGTCCCCGTCTGTTTTAGACGCTAAAGACGCGTATGACACTTGATTCGCACGAATCCGTTAAGAAATGGCCGAGATACGCCGTGTTACACTTCCGGACGATGAATTCGATCAATTCGTTCAAGAACTCTCGTATCTCGGACATCCGCGAGTGTTTAGCGTCGAAAACGCGGTCCCCGTCTGTTTTAGACGCTAAAGACGCGTATGACACTTGATTCGCACGAATCCGTTGAGAAATGGCCGAGATTCGCCGTGTTACACTTCCGGACGATGAAATCTTGCTAATTCTCACGGTTTGCAAGCGAAACGCACGATGCACCGAGTTTCGATCAATTCGTTCAAGAACTCTCGTATCTCGGACATCCGCGAGTGTTTTGCGTCGAAAACATGGTCCCCGTCTGTTTTAGACGCTAAAAACGCGTATGACACTTGATTCGCATGAATCCGTTGATAAATGGCCGAGATACGCCGTGTTACAATTCCGGACGATGAATTCGTTCAATTCGTTCAAGAACTCTCGTATCTCGGACATCCGCGACTGTTTCGCGTCGAAAACGCGGTCCCCGTCTGTTTTAGACCCTAACAACGCGTATGACACTTGATTCGCACGAATCCGTTGAGAAATGGCCGAGATCCGCCGTGTTACACTTCCGGACGATGAAATCTTGCTAGTTCTCACGTTTTGCAAGCGAAACACACGATGCACCACGTTTCGTTCAATTCGTTCAAGAACTCTCGTGTCTCGGACATCCGCGAGTGTTTCGCGTCGAAAACGTGGTCCCCGTGCGTTTTAGACGCTCAAAACGCGTATGACACTTGATTCGCACGAATCCGTTGTGAAATGGCCGAGATACGCCGTGTTACAATTCCGGACGATGAATTCGTTCAATTCGTTCAAGAACTCTCGTATCTCGGACATCCGCGACTGTTTCGCGTCGAAAACGCGGTCCCCGTCTGTTTTAGACCCTAAAAACGCGTATGACACTTGATTCGCCCGAATCCGTTGAGAAATGGCCGGGGTACGCCGTGTTACACTTCCGGACGATGAAATCTTGCTAGTTCTCACGTTTTGCAAGCGAAACACACGATGCACCACGTTTCGTTCAATTCGTTCAAGAACTCTCGTGTCTCGGACATCCGCGAGTGTTTCGCGTCGAAAACGTGGTCCCCGTGCGTTTTAGACGCTCAAAACGCGTATGACACTTGATTCGCACGAATCCGTTGTGAAATGGCCGAGATACGCCGTGTTACACTTCCGGACGATGAAATCTTGCTAGTTCTCACGTTTTGCAAGCGAAACACACGATGCACCGCTTTTCGTTCAATTCGTTCAAGATCTCTCGTATCTCGGACATCCGCGAGTGTTTCGCGTCGAAAACGCGGTCCCCGTCTGTTTTAGACGCTAAAAACGCGTATGACACTTGATTCGCACGAATCCGTTGAGAAATGGCCGAGATCCGCCGTGTTACACTTCCGGACGATGAAATCTTGCTATATCTCACGTTTTGCAAGGGAAACACACGATGCACCGCTTTTCGTTCAATTCGTTCAAGATCTTTCGTGTCTCGGACATCCGCGAGTGTTTCGCGTCGAAAACGTGGTCCCCGTCTGTTTTAGACGCCAAAAACGCGTATGACACTTGATTCGCACGAATCCGTTAAGAAATGGCCGAGATACGCCGTGTTACACTTCCGGACGATGAATTCGATCAATTCGTTCAAGAACTCTCGTATCTCGGACATCCGCGAGTGTTTCGCGTCGAAAACGCGGTCCCCGTCTGTTTTAGACGCTAAAGACGCGTATGACACTTGATTCGTACGAATCCGTTGAGAAATGGCCGAGATCCGCCGTGTTACACTTCCGGACCATGAAATCTTGCTAGTTCTCACGGTTTGCAAGCGAAACGCACGATGCACCGCGTTTCGATCAATTCGTTCAAGAACTCTCGTATCTCGGACATCCGCGAGTGTTTCGCGTCGAAAACGTGGTCGCCGTCTGTTTTAGACGCTAAAAACGCGTATGACACTTGATTCGCATGAATCCGTTGATAAATGGCCGCGATACGCCGTGTTACACTTCCGGACGATGAATTCGTTCAATTCGTTCAAGAACTCTCGTATCTCGGACATCCGCGACTGTCTCGCGTCGAAAACGCGGTCCCCGTCTGTTTTAGACCCTAAAAACGCGTATGACACTTGATTCGCCCGAATCCGTTGAGAAATGGCCGGGGTACGCCGTGTTACACTTCCGGACGATGAAATTTTGCTAGTTCTCACGTTTTGCAAGCGAAACACACGATGCACCGCGTTTCGTTCAATTCGTTCAAGAACTCTCGTATCTCGGACATCCGCGAGTGTTTCGCGTCGAAAACGTGGTCCCCACTGTTTTAGACGCTAAAGACGCGTATGACACTTGATTCGCACGAATCCGTTGAGAAATGGCCGAGATCCGCCGTGTTACACTTCCGGACGATGAAATCTTGCTAGTTCTCACGTTTTGCAAGCGAAACACACGATGCACCACGTTTCGTTCAATTCGTTCAAGAACTCTCGTGTCTCGGACATCCGCGAGTGTTTCGCGTGGAAAACGTGGTCCCCGTGCGTTTTAGACGCTCAAAACGCGTATGACACTTGATTCGCACGAATGCGTTGTGAAATGGCCGAGATACGCCGTGTTACAATTCCGGACGATGAATTCGTTCAATTCGTTCAAGAACTCTCGTATCTCGGACATCCGCGACTGTTTCGCGTCGAAAACGCGGTCCCCGACTGTTTTAGACCCTAAAACGCGTATGACAATTGATTCGCCGAATCCGTTGAGAAATGGCCGGGGTACGCCGTGTTACACTTCCGGACGATGAAATCTTGCTAGTTCTCACGTTTTGCAAGCGAAACACACGATGCACCGCGTTTCGTTCAATTCGTTCAAGAACTCTCGTATCTCGGACATCCGCGAGTGTTTCGCGTTGAAAACGCGGTCCCCGTCTGTTTTAGACGCTAAAAACGCGTATGACACTTGATTCGCAAGAATCCGTTGAGAAATGGCCGAGATCCGCCGTGTTACACTTCCGGACGATGAAATCTTGCTAGTTCTGACGTTTTGCAAGCGAAACACACGATGCACGGCGTTTCGTTCAATTCGTTCAAGAACTCTCGTATCTCGGACATCCGCGAGTGTTTCGCGTCGAAAAACGTGGTCCCCGTCTGTTTTAGACGCTAAAAACGCGTATGACACTTGATTCGCACGAATCCGTTGAGAAATGGCCGAGATCCGCCGTGTTACACTTCCGGACGATGAAATCTTGCTAATTCTCACGGTTTGCAAGCGAAACACACGATGCACCGAGTTTCGATCAATTCGTTCAAGAACTCTCGTATCTCGGACATCCGCGAGTGTTTCGCGTCGAAAACGTGGTCCCCGTCTGTTTTAGACGCTAAAGACGCGTATGACACTTGATTCGCACGAATCCGTTAAGAAATGGCCGAGATACGCCGTGTTACACTTCCGGACGATGAATTCGATCAATTCGTTCAAGAACTCTCGTATCTCGGACATCCGCGAGTGTTTAGCGTCGAAAACGCGGTCCCCGTCTGTTTTAGACGCTAAAGACGCGTATGACACTTGATTCGCACGAATCCGTTGAGAAATGCCGAGATTCGCCGTGTTACACTTCCGGACCATGAAATCTTGCTAGTTCTCACGGTTTGCAAGCGAAACGCACGATGCACCGCGTTTCGATCAATTCGTTCAAGAACTCTCGTATCTCGGACATCCGCGAGTGTTTCGCGTCGAAAACGTGGTCGCCGTCTGTTTTAGACGCTAAAAACGCGTATGACAATTGATTCGCATGAATCCGTTGATAAATGGCCGCGATACGCCGTGTTACACTTCCGGACGATGAATTCGTTCAATTCGTTCAAGAACTCTCGTATCTCGGACATCCGCGAGTGTTTCGCGTCGAAAACGTGGTCGCCGTCTGTTTTAGACGCTAAAAACGCGTATGACACTTGATTCGCATGAATCCGTTGATAAATGGCCGCGATACGCCGTGTTACACTTCCGGACGATGAATTCGTTCAATTCGTTCAAGAACTCTCGTATCTCGGACATCCGCGACTGTCTCGCGTCGAAAACGCGGTCCCCGTCTGTTTTAGACCCTAAAAACGCGTATGACACTTGATTCGCACGAATCCGTTGAGAAATGGCCGGGGTACGCCGTGTTACACTGCCGGACGATGAATTCTTGCTAGTTCTCACGTTTTGCAAGCGAAACACACGATGCACCGCGTTTCGTTCAATTCGTTCAAGAACTCTCGTATCTCGGACATCCGCGAGTGTTTCGCGTCGAAAACGTGGTCCCCGTCTGTTTTAGACGCTAAAAACGCGTATGACACATGATTCGCACGAATCCGTTGAGAATGGCCGAGATCCGCCGTGTTACACTTCCGGACGATGAAATCTTGCTAATTCTCACGGTTTGCAAGCGAAACGCACGATGCACCGAGTTTCGATCAATTCGTTCAAGAACTCTCGTATCTCGGACATCCGCGAGTGTTTCGCGTCGAAAACGTGGTCCCCGTCTGTTTAGACGCTAAAGACGCGTATGACACTTGATTCGCACGAATCCGTTAAGAAATGGCCGAGATACGCCGTGTTACACTTCCGGACGATGAATTCGATCAATTCGTTCAAGAACTCTCGTATCTCGGACATCCGCGAGTGTTTAGCGTCGAAAACGCGGTCCCCGGCTGTTTTAGACGCTAAAGACGCGTATGACACTTGATTCGCACGAATCCGTTGAGAAATGGCCGAGATCCGCCGTGTTACACTTCCGGACCATGAAATCTTGCTAGTTCTCACGGTTTGCAAGCGAAACGCACGATGCACCGCGTTTCGATCAATTCGTTCAAGAACTCTCGTATCTCGGACATCCGCGAGTGTTTCGCGTCGAAAACGTGGTCCCCGTCTGTTTTAGACGCTAAAAACGCGTATGACACTTGATTCGCATGAATCCGTTGATAAATGGCCGCGATACGCCGTGTTACACTTCCGGACGATGAATTCGTTCAATTCGTTCAAGAACTCTCGTATCTCGGACATCCGCGACTGTCTCGCGTCGAAAACGCGGTCCCCGTCTGTTTTAGACCCTAAAAACGCGTATGACACTTGATTCGCACGAATCCGTTAAGAAATGGCCGGGGTACGCCGTGTTACACTGCCGGACGATGAATTCTTGCTAGTTCTCACGTTTTGCAAGCGAAACACACGATGCACCGCGTTTCGTTCAATTCGTTCAAGAACTCTCGTATCTCGGACATCCGCGAGTGTTTCGCGTCGAAAACGTGGTCCCGTCTGTTTTAGACGCTAAAAAACGCGTATGACACATGATTCGCACGAATCCGTTGAGAAATGGCCGAGATCCGCCGTGTTACACTTCCGGACGATGAAATCTTGCTAATTCTCACGGTTTGCAAGCGAAACGCACGATGCACCGAGTTTCGATCAATTCGTTCAAGAACTCTCGTATCTCGGACATCCGCGAGTGTTTCGCGTCGAAAACGTGGTCCCCGTCTGTTTTAGACGCTAAAGACGCGTATGACACTTGATTCGCACGAATCCGTT
>CAWWDK010000462.1:0-24507 GCA_963942575.1 Priocnemis perturbator
AGTTCTTGAACGAATTGAACGAAACGCGGTGCATCGTGCGTTTCGCTTGCAAAACGTGAGAACTAGCAAGATTTGATCGTCCGGAAGTGTAACACGGCGTATCTCTTCCATTTCTCAACGGATTCGTGCGAATCAAGTGTCATACCCGTTTTTAGCGTCTAAAACAGACGGGGACCATGTTTTCGACGCGAAACACTCGCGGATGTCCGAGATATGAGAGTTCCTGAACGAATTGAACGAATTCATCGTCCGGAAGTGTAATACGGCGTATCTCGGCCATTTCTCAACGGATTCGTGCGAATCAAGTGTCATACTCGTTTTTAGCGTCTAAAACAGACGGGGACCATGTTTTCGACGCGAAACACTCGCGGATGTCCGAGATACGAGAGTTCTTGAACGAATTAGAACGAAACGCGGTGCATCGTGCGTTTCGGTTGCAAAACGTGAGAACTAGCAAGATTTGATCGTCCGGAAGTGTAACACTTCGTATCTCGGCCATTTCTCAACGGATTCGTGCGAATCAAGTGTCATACGCGTTTATAGCGTCTAAAACAGACGGGGACCACGTTTTCGACGCGATACACTCGCGGATGTCCGAGATACGAAAGTTCTTGAACGAATTGAATGAATTCATCGTCCGAAGTGTAACACGGCGTACCTCGGCCATTTCTCAACGGATTCGTGCGAATCAAGTGTCATACGCGTTTTTAGCGTCTAAAACACACAGGGGGACCACGTTTTCGACGCGAAACACTCGCGGATGTCCGAGATACGATAGTTCTTGAACGAATTGAACGAAACGCGGTGCATCGTGCGTTTCGCTTGCAAAACGTGAGAACTAGCAAGATTTCATCGTCGGGATGTGTAACACGGCGTATCTCGGACATTTCTCAACGGATTCGTGCGAATCAAGTGTCATACGCGTTTTTAGCGTCTAAAACATACGGGCACCACGTTTTCGACGCGAAACACTCGCGGATGTCCGAGATACGAGAGTTCTTGAACGAATTGAACGAATTCATCGTCCGGAAGTGCGACACGGCGTATCTCGGCCATTTCTCAACGGATTCGTGCGAATCAAGTGTCATACGCGTCTTTAGCGTCTAAAAAGTCGGGGACCACGTTTTCGACGCGAAACACTCGCGGATGTCCGAGATACGAGAGTTCTTGAACGAATTGAACAAATTCATCGTCCGGAAGTGCAACACGGCGTATCTCGGCCATTTCTCAACGGATTCGTGCGAAACAAGTGTCATACGCGTTTTTAGAGTCTAAAACAGACGGGGACGACGTTTTCGACGCGAAACACTCGTGGATGTCCGAGATACGAGAGTTCTTGAACGAATTGAACGAATTCATCGTCCGGAAGTGCAACACGGCGTATCTCGGCCATTTCTCCACGGATTCGTGCGAATCAAGTGTCATACGCGTTTTTAGCGTCTAAAACAGACGGGGACCACGTTTTCGACGCGAAACACTCGCGGATGACCGAGATACGAAAGTTCTTCAACAAATTGAACGAATTCATCGTCCGGAAGTGTAACATGGCGTATCTCGGCCATTTCTCAACGGATTGGTGCGAATCAAGTGTCATACGCGTTTTTAGCGTCTAAAACAGACGGGGACCAAGTTTTCGACGCGAAACACTCGCGGATGTCCGAAATACGAGAGTTCTTGAACGAATTGAACGAACGCGGTGCATTGGTGCGTTACGCTTGCAAAACGTGAGAACTAGCAATATTTCATCGTCCGGAAGTGTAACACGGCGTATCTCGGCCATTTCTCAACGGATTGGTGCGAATCAAGTGTCATACGCGTTTTTAGCGTCTAAAACAGACGGGGACCAAGTTTTCGACGCGAAACACTCGCGGATGTCCGAAATACGAGAGTTCTTGAACGAATTGAATGAATTCATCGTCCGGAAGTGCAACACGGCGTATCTCGGCCATTTCTCAACGGATTCGTGCGAATCAAGTGTCATACGCGTTTTTAGCGTCTAAAACAGACGGGGACCACGTTTTCGACGCGATACACTCGCGGATGTCCGAGATACGAAAGTTCTTGAACGAATTGAATGAATTCATCGTCCGGAAGTGTAACACGGCGTATCTCGGCCATTTCTCAACGGATTCGTGCGAATTTAGTGTCATACGCGTTTTTAGCGTCTAAAACACACAGGGGGACCACGTTTTCGACGCGAAACACTCGCGGATGTCCGAGATACGATAGTTCTTGAACGAATTGAACGAAACGCGGTGCATCGTGCGTTTCGCTTGCAAAACGTGAGTACTATCAAGATTTCATCGTCGGGATGTGTAACACGGCGTATCTCGGACATTTCTCAACGGATTCGTGCGAATCAAGTGTCATACGCGTCTTTAGCGTCTAAAAAGTCGGGGACCACGTTTTCGACGCGAAACACTCGCGGATGTCCGAGATACGAGAGTTCTTGAACGAATTGAACGAAACGCGGTGCATCGTGCGTTTCGCTTGCAAAACGTGAGAACTAGCAAGATTTCATCGTCGGGAAGTGTAACACGGCGTATCTCGGCCATTTCTCAACGGATTCGTGCGAATCAAGTGTCATACGCGTTTTTAGCGTCTAAAACCAACGGGGACCACGTTTTCGACGCGAAACACTCGCGGATGTCCGAGATACGAGAGTTCTTCAACGAATTGAACGAAACGCGGTGCATCGTGCGTTTCGCTTGCAAAACGTGAGAACTAGCAAGATTTCATCGTCGGGAAGTGTAACACGGCGTATCTCGGCCATTTCTCAACGGATTCGTAGGAATCAAGTGTCATACGCGTTTTTAGCGTCTAAAACAGACGGGGACCACGTTTTCGACGCGAAACACTCGCGGATGTGCAAGATACGAGAGTTCTTGAACGAATTGAACGAAACGCGGTGCATCGTGCGTTTCGCTTGCAAAACGTGAGAACTAGCAAGATTTCATCGTCGGGAAGTGTAACACGGCGTATCTCGGCCATTTCTCAACGGATTCGTGCGAATCAAGTGTCATACGCGTTTTTAGCGTCTAAAACAGACGGGGACCACGTTCTCGACGCGAAACACTCGCGGATGTCCAAGATACGAGAGTTCTTGAACGAAATGAACGAAACGCGGTGCATCGTGCGTTTCGCTTGCAAAACGTGAGAACTAGCAAGATTTCATCGTCCGGAAGTGTAACACGGCGTATCTCAGCCATTTCTCAACGGATTCGTGCGAATCAACGGTCATACGCGTTTTTACCGTCTAAAACAGACGGGGACCACGTTTTCGACGCGAAACACTCGCGGATGTCCGAGATACGAAAGTTCTTGTACGAATTGAACGAATTCATCATCCGGAAGTGTAACACGGCGTATCTCGGCCATTTCTCAACGGATTCGTGCGAATCAAGTGTCATACGCGTCTTTAGCGTCTAAAAAGTCGGGGACCACGTTTTCGACACGAAACACTCGCGGATGTCCGAGATACGAGCGTTCTTGAACGAATTGAACAAATTCATCGTCCGGAAGTGCAACACGGCGTATCTCGGCAATTTCTCAACGGATTCGTGCGAATCAAGTGTCATACGCGTTTTTAGCGTCTAAAACGAACGGGGACCACGTTTTCGACGCGAAACACTCGCGGATGTCCAAGATACGAGAGTTCTTCAACGAATTGAACGAAACGCGGTGCATAGTGCGTTTCGCTTGCAAATCGTGAGAACTAGCAAGATTTCATCGTCGGGAAGTGTAACACGGCGTATCTCGGCCATTTCTCAACGGATTCGTACGAATCAAGTGTCATACGCGTTTTTAGCGTCTAAAACAGACGGGGACCACGTTTTCGACGCGAAACACTCGCGGATGTCCGAGATACGAGAGTTCTTGAACGAATTGAACGTAACGCGGTGCATCGTGCGTTTTGCTTGCAAAACGTGAGTACTATCAAGATTTCATCGTCCGGAAGTGTAACACTTCGTATCTCGGCCATTTCTCAACGGATTCGTGCGAATCAAGTGTCATACGCGTTTATAGCGTCTAAAACAGACGAGGACCACGTTTTCGACGCGATACACTCGCGGATGTCCGAGATACGAAAGTTCTTGAACGAGTTGAATGAATTCATCGTCCGGAAGTGTAACACGGCGTATCTCGGCCATTTCTCAACGGATTCGTGCGAATTTAGTGTCATACGCGTTTTTAGCGTCTAAAACACACAGGGGGACCACGTTTTCGACGCGAAACACTCGCGGATGTCCGAGATACGATAGTTCTTGAACGAATTGAACGAAACGCGGTGCATCGTGCGTTTCGCTTGCAAAACGTGAGTACTATCAAGATTTCATCGTCGGGATGTGTAACACGGCGTATCTCGGACATTTCTCAACGGATTCGTGCGAATCAAGTGTCATACGCGTCTTTAGCGTCTAAAAAGTCGGGGACCACGTTTTCGACGCGAAACACTCGCGGATGTCCGAGATACGAGAGTTCTTGAACGAATTGAACGAAACGCGGTGCATCGTGCGTTTCGCTTGCAAAACGTGAGAACTAGCAAGATTTCATCGTCGGGAAGTGTAACACGGCGTATCTCGGCCATTTCTCAACGGATTCGTGCGAATCAAGTGTCATACGCGTTTTTAGCGTCTAAAACCAACGGGGACCACGTTTTCGACGCGAAACACTCGCGGATGTCCGAGATACGAGAGTTCTTCAACGAATTGAACGAAACGCGGTGCATCGTGCGTTTCGCTTGCAAAACGTGAGAACTAGCAAGATTTCATCGTCGGGAAGTGTAACACGGCGTATCTCGGCCATTTCTCAACGGATTCGTGGGAATCAAGTGTCATACGCGTTTTTAGCGTCTAAAACAGACGGGGACCACGTTTTCGACGCGAAACACTCGCGGATGTCCGAGATACGAGAGTTCTTGAACGAATTGAACAAATTCATCGTCCGGAAGTGCAACACGGCGTATCTCGGCCATTTCTCAACGGATTCGTGCGAATCAAGTGTCATACGCGTTTTAGCGTCTAAAACATACGGGCACCACGTTTTCGACGCGAAACACTCGCGGATGTCCGAGATTCGAGAGTTCTTGAACGAATTGAACGAATTCATCGTCCGGAAGTGTAACACGGCGTATCTCGGCCATTTCTCAACGGATTCGTGCGAATCAAGTGTCATACGCGTTTTTAGCGTCTAAAACACACAGGGGGACCACGTTTTCGACGCGAAACACTCGCGGATGTCCGAGATACGATAGTTCTTGAACGAATTGAACGAAACGCGGTGCATCGTGCGTTTCGCTTGCAAAACGTGAGTACTATCAAGATTTCATCGTCGGGATGTGTAACACGGCGTATCTCGGACATTTCTCAACGGATTCGTGCGAATCAAGTGTCATACGCGTTTTTAGCGTCTAAAACATACGGGCACCACGTTTTCGACGCGAAACACTCGCGGATGTCCGAGATACGAGAGTTCCTGAACGAATTGAACGAATTCATCGTCCGGAAGTGCAACACGGCGTATCTCGGCCATTTCTCAACGGATTCGTGCGAATCAAGTGTCATACGCGTCTTTAGCGTCTAAAAAGTCGGGGACCACGTTTTCGACGCGAAACACTCGCGGATGTCCGAGATACGAGAGTTCTTGAACGAATTGAACAAATTCATCGTCCGGAAGTGCAACACGGCGTATCTCGGCCATTTCTCAACGGATTCGTGCGAATCAAGTGTCATACGCGTTTTTAGCGTCTAAAACCAACGGGGACCACGTTTTCGACGCGAAACACTCGCGGATGTCCGAGATACGAGAGTTCTTCAACGAATTGAACGAAACGCGGTGCATCGTGCGTTTCGCTTGCAAAACGTGAGAACTAGCAAGATTTCATCGTCGGGAAGTGTAACACGGCGTATCTCGGCCATTTCTCAACGGATTCGTGGGAATCAAGTGTCATACGCGTTTTTAGCGTCTAAAACAGACGGGGACCACGTTTTCGACGCGATACACTCTCGGATGTCCGAGATACGAGAGTTCTTGAACGAATTGAACGAAACGCGGTGCATCGTGCGTTTCGCTTGCAAAACGTGAGAACTAGCAAGATTTCATCGTCCGGAAGTGTAACACGGCGTATCTCGGCCATTTCTCAACGGATTCGTGCGAATCAAGTGTCGTACGCGTTTTTAGCGTCTAAAACATACGGGCACCACGTTTTCGACGCGAAACACTCGCGGATGTCCGAGATACGAGAGTTCTTGAACGAATTGAACAAATTCATCGTCCGGAAGTGCAACACGGCGTATCTCGGCCATTTCTCAACGGATTCGTGCGAATCAAGTGTCATACGCGTTTTAGCGTCTAAAACATACGGGCACCACGTTTTCGACGCGAAACACTCGCGGATGTCCGAGATTCGAGAGTTCTTGAACGAATTGAACGAATTCATCGTCCGGAAGTGCAACACGGCGTATCTCGGCCATTTCTCAACGGATTCGTGCGAATCAAGTGTCGTACGCGTTTTTAGCGTCTAAAACAGACGGGGACCACGTTTTCGACGCGAAACACTCGCGGATGTCCGAGATACGAGAGTTCTTGAACGAATTGAACGAAACGCGGTGCATCGTGCGTTTCGCTTGCAAAACGTGAGTACTATCAAGATTTCATCGTCCGGAAGTGTAACACGGCGTATCTCGGATATTTCTCAACGGATTCGTGCGAATCAAGTGTCATACGCGTTTATAGCGTCTAAACCAGACGGGGACCACGTTTTCGACGCGATACACTCTCGGATGTCCGAGATACGAGAGTTCTTGATCGAATTGAACGAAACGCGGTGCATCGTGCGTTTCGCTTGCAAAACGTGAGAACTAGCAAGATTTCATCGTCCGGAAGTGTAACACGGCGTATCTCGGCCATTTCTCAACGGATTCGTGCGAATCAAATGTCATACGCGTTTATAGCGTCTAAAACAGACGGGGACCACGTTTTCGACGCGATACACTCGCGGATGTCCGAGATACGAAAGTTCTTGAACGAATTGAACGAATTCATCGTCCGGAAGTGTAACACGGCGTATCTCGGCCATTTCTCAACGGATTCGTGCGAATCAAGTGTCATACGCGTCTTTAGCGTCTAAAACAGACGGGGACCACGTTTTCGACGCGAAACACTTGCGGATGTCCGAGATGCGAGAGTTCTTGAACGAATTGAACGAAACGCGGTGCATCGTGCGTTTCGCTTGCAAAACGTGAGAACTAGCAAGATTTCATCGTCCGGAAGTGTAACACGGCGTACCTCGGCCATTTCTCAACGGATTCGTGCGAATCAAGTGTCATACGCGTTTTTAGCGTCTAAAACAGACGGTGACCACGTTTTCGACGCGAAACACTCGCGGATGTCCGAGATACGAGAGTTCTTGAACGAATTGAACGAACTCATCGTCCGGAAGTGTAACACGGCGTATCTCGGCCATTTCTCAACGGATTCGTGCGAATCAAGTGTCATACGCGTTTTTAGCTTCTAAAACACACAGGGGGACCACGTTTTCGACGCGAAACACTCGCGGATGTCCGAGATACGATAGTTCTTGAACGAATTGAATGAAACGCGGTGCATCGTGCGTTTCGCTTGCAAAACGTGAGAACTAGCAAGATTTCATCGTCGGGAAGTGTAACACGGCGTATCTCGGTCATTTCTCAACGGATTCGTGCGAATCAAGTGTCATACGCGTTTTAGCGTCTAAAACATACGGGCACCACGTTTTCGACGCGAAACACTCGCGGATGTCCGAGATTCGAGAGTTCTTGAACGAATTGAACGAATTCATCGTCCGGAAGTGTAACACGGCGTATCTCGGCCATTTCTCAACGGATTCGTGCGAATCAAGTGTCATACGCGTTTTTAGCGTCTAAAACACACAGGGGGACCACGTTTTCGACGCCAAACACTCGCGGATGTCCGAGATACGATAGTTCTTGAACGAATTGAACGAAACGCGGTGCATCGTGCGTTTCGCTTGCAAAACGTGAAAACTAGCAAGATTTCATCGTCGGGAAGTGTAACACGGCGTATCTCGGCCATTTCTCAACGGATTCGTGCGAATCAAGTGTCATACGCGTTTATAGCGTCTAAACCAGACGGGGACCACGTTTTCGACGCGATACACTCTCGGATGTCCGAGATACGAGAGTTCTTGATCGAATTGAACGAAACGCGGTGCATCGTGCGTTTCGCTTGCAAAACGTGAGAACTAGCAAGATTTCATCGTCCGGAAGTGTAACACGGCGTATCTCGGCCATTTCTCAACGGATTCGTGCGAATCAAATGTCATACGCGTTTATAGCGTCTAAAACAGACGGGGACCACGTTTTCGACGCGATACACTCGCGGATGTCCGAGATACGAAAGTTCTTGAACGAATTGAACGAATTCATCGTCCGGAAGTGTAACACGGCGTATATCGGCCATTTCTCAACGGATTCGTGCGAATCAAGTGTCATACGCGTCTTTAGCGTCTAAAACAGACGGGGACCACGTTTTCGACGCGAAACACTTGCGGATGTCCGAGATGCGAGAGTTCTTGAACGAATTGAACGAAACGCGGTGCATCGTGCGTTTCGCTTGCAAAACGTGAGAACTAGCAAGATTTCATCGTCCGGAAGTGTAACACGGCGTGCCTCGGCCATTTCTCAACGGATTCGTGCGAATCAAATGTCATACGCGTTTATAGCGTCTAAAACAGACGGGGACCACGTTTTCGACGCGATACACTCGCGGATGTCCGAGATACGAAAGTTCTTGAACGAATTGAACGAATTCATCGTCCGGAAGTGTAACACGGCGTATATCGGCCATTTCTCAACGGATTCGTGCGAATCAAGTGTCATACGCGTCTTTAGCGTCTAAAACAGACGGGGACCACGTTTTCGACGCGAAACACTTGCGGATGTCCGAGATGCGAGAGTTCTTGAACGAATTGAACGAAACGCGGTGCATCGTGCGTTTCGCTTGCAAAACGTGAGAACTAGCAAGATTTCATCGTCCGGAAGTGTAACACGGCGTGCCTCGGCCATTTCTCAACGGATTCGTGCGAATCAAGTGTCATACGCGTTTTTAGCGTCTAAAACAGACGGTGACCACGTTTTCGACGCGAAACACTCGCGGATGTCCGAGATACGAGAGTTCTTGAACGAATTGAACGAACTCATCGTCCGGAAGTGTAACACGGCGTATCTCGGCCATTTCTCAACGGATTCGTGCGAATCAAGTGTCATACGCGTTTTTAGCTTCTAAAACACACAGGGGGACCACGTTTTCGACGCGAAACACTCGCGGATGTCCGAGATACGATAGTTCTTGAACGAATTGAATGAAACGCGGTGCATCGTGCGTTTCGCTTGCAAAACGTGAGAACTAGCAAGATTTCATCGTCGGGAAGTGTAACACGGCGTATCTCGGTCATTTCTCAACGGATTCGTGCGAATCAAGTGTCATACGCGTTTTAGCGTCTAAAACATACGGGCACCACGTTTTCGACGCGAAACACTCGCGGATGTCCGAGATTCGAGAGTTCTTGAACGAATTGAACGAATTCATCGTCCGGAAGTGTAACACGGCGTATCTCGGCCATTTCTCAACGGATTCGTGCGAATCAAGTGTCATACGCGTCTTTAGCGTCTAAAACAGACGGGGACCACGTTTTCGACGCGAAACACTCGCGGATGTCCGAGATGCGAGAGTTCTTGAACGAATTGAACGAAACGCGGTGCATCGTGCGTTTCGCTTGCAAAGCGTGAGAACTAGCAAGATTTCGTCGTCCGGAAGTGTAACACGGCGTATCTCGGCCATTTATCAACGGATTCGTGCGAATCAAGTGTCATACGCGTTTTTAGCGTCTAAAACATACGGGGACACGTTTTCGACGCGAAACAATCGCGGATGTCCGAGATAGGAGAGTTCTTGGACGAATTGAACGAATTCATCGTCCGGAAGTGTAATACGGCGTATCTCGGCCATTTCTCAACGGATTCGTGCGAATCAAGTGTCATACTGGTTTTTAGCGTCTAAAACAGACGGGGACCACGTTTTCGACGCGAAACACTCGCAGATGTCCGAGATACGAGTGTTCTTGGCCGAATTGAACGAATTCATCGCCCGCAAGTGTAACACGGCGGATCTCGGTCATTTCTCATCGGATTCGTGCGAATCAAGTGTCATTCGCGTTTTTAGCGTCTAAAACAGACGGGGACCAGGTTTTCGAAGCGAAACACTTGCGGATGTCCGAGATACGAGAGTTCTTGAACGAATTGAACGAAACGCGGTGCATCGTGCGTTTCGCTTGCAAAACGTGAGAACTAGCAAGATTTCGTCGTCCGGAAGTGTAACACGGCGTATCTCGGCCATTTCTCAACGGATTCGTGCGAATCAAGTGTCATACGCGTTTTTAGCGTCTAAAACATACGGGGACACGTTTTCGACGCGAAACAATCGCGGATGTCCGAGATAGGAGAGTTCTTGGACGAATTGAACGAATTCATCGTCCGGAAGTGTAACACGGCGTATCTCGGCCATTTCTCAACGGATTCGTGCGAATCAAGTGTCATACGCGTTTTTAGCGTCTAAAACAGACGGGGACTATGTTTTCGACGCGAAACACTCGCGGATGTCCGAGATATGAGAGTTCTTGAACGAATTGAACGAATTCATCGTCCGGAAGTGTAATACGGCGTATCTCGGCCATTTCTCAACGGATTCGTGCGAATCAAGTGTCATTCTCGTTTTTAGCGTCTAAAACAGACGGGGACCATGTTTTCGACGCGAAACACACGCGGATGTCCGAGATACGAGAGTTCTTGAACGAATTAGAACGAAACGCGGTGCATCGTGCGTTTCGCTTGCAAAACGTGAGAACTAGCAAGATTTCGTCGTCCGGAAGTGTAACACGGCGTATCTCGGCCATTTATCAACGGATTCGTGCGAATCAAGTGTCATACGCGTTTTTAGCGTCTAAAACATACGGGGACACGTTTTCGACGCGAAACAATCGCGGATGTCCGAGATAGGGGAGTTCTTGGACGAATTGAACGAATTCATCGTCCGGAAGTGTAATACGGCGTATCTCGGCCATTTCTCAACGGATTCGTGCGAATCAAGTGTCATACTGGTTTTTAGCGTCTAAAACAGACGGGGATCATGTTTTCGACGCGAAACACTCGCGGATGTCCGAGATACGAGAGTTCTTGAACGAATTGAACGAGACGCGGTGCATCGTGCGTTTCGCTTGCAAAACGTGAGAACTAGCAAGATTTCATCGTCCGGAAGTGTAATACGGCGTATCTCGGCCATTTCTCAACGGATTCGTGCGAATCAAGTGTCATACTCGTTTTTAGCGTCTAAAACAGACGGGGACCATGTTTTCGACGCAAAACACTCGCGGATGTCCGAGATACGAGAGTTCTTGAACGAATTGAACGAGACGCGGTGCATCGTGCGTTTCTCCTGCAAAACGTGAGAACTAGCAAGATTTCATCGTCCGGAAGTGTAATACGGCGTATCTCGGCCATTTCTCAACGGATTCGTGCGAATCAAGTGTCGTACTCGTTTTTAGCGTCTAAAACAGACGGGGACCATGTTTTCGACGCAAAACACTCGCGGATGTCCGAGATACGAGAGTTCTTGAACGAATTGAACGAGACGCGGTGCATCGTGCGTTTCTCCTGCAAAACGTGAGAACTAGCAAGATTTCATCGTCCGGAAGTGTAATACGGCGTATCTCGGCCATTTCTCAACGGATTCGTGCGAATCAAGTGTCATACGCGTTTTTAGCGTCTAAAACAGACGGTGACCATGTTTTCGACGCGAAACACTCGCGGATGTCCGAGATATGAGAGTTCTTGAACGAATTGAACGAATTCATCGTCCGGAAGTGTAATACGGCGTATCTCGGCCATTTCTCAACGGATTCGTGCGAATCAAGTGTCATACTCGTTTTTAGCGTCTAAAACAGACGGGGACCACGTTTTCGACGCGAAACACTCGCAGATGTCCGAGATACGAGTGTTCTTGGCCGAATTGAACGAATTCATCGCCCGCAAGTGTAACACGGCGGATCTCGGTCATTTCTCATCGGATTCGTGCGAATCAAGTGTCATTCGCGTTTTTAGCGTCTAAAACAGACGGGGACCAGGTTTTCGAAGCGAAACACTTGCGGATGTCCGAGATACGAGAGTTCTTGAACGAATTGAACGAAACGCGGTGCATCGTGCGTTTCGCTTGCAAAACGTGAGAACTAGCAAGATTTCGTCGTCCGGAAGTGTAACACGGCGTATCTCGGCCATTTCTCAACGGATTCGTGCGAATCAAGTGTCATACGCGTTTTTAGCGTCTAAAACATACGGGGACACGTTTTCGACGCGAAACAATCGCGGATGTCCGAGATAGGAGAGTTCTTGGACGAATTGAACGAATTCATCGTCCGGAAGTGTAACACGGCGTATCTCGGCCATTTCTCAACGGATTCGTGCGAATCATGTGTCATACGCGTTTTTAACGTCTAAAACAGACGGGAACCATGTTTTCGACGCGAAACATTCGCGGATGTCCGAGATACGAGAGTTCTTGAACGAATTGAACGAAAAGCGGGGCATCATGCGTTTCGCTTGCAAAACGTGAGAACTAGCAAGATTTCATCGTCCGGAAGTGTAACACGGCGTATCTCTTCCATTTCTCAACGGATTCGTGCGAATCAAGTGTCATACCTGTTTTTAGCGTCTAAAACAGACGGGGACCATGTTTTCGACGCGAAACACTCGCGGATGTCCGAGATACGAGAGTTCTTGAACGAATTGAACGAACAGCGGGGCATCATGCGTTTCGCTTGCAAAACGTGAGAACTAGCAAGATTTCATCGTCCGGAAGTGTAACACGGCTTATCTCGGCCATTTCTCAACGGATTCGTGCGAATCAAGTGTCATACGCGTTTCAGCGTCTAAAACAGACGGGAGCCACGTTTTCGACGCGAAACACTCGCGGATGTCCGAGATACGAGAGTTCTTGAACGAATTGAACGAAACGCGGTGCATCGTGCGTTTCGCTTGCAAAACGTGAGAACTAGCAAGATTTCGTCATCCGGAAGTGTAACACGGCGTATCTCGGCCATTTCTCAACGGATTCGTGCGAATCAAGTGTCATACGCGTTTTTAGCGTCTACAACAGACGGGAACAACGTTTTCGAAGCGAAACACTCGCGGATGTCCGAGATACGAGAGTTCTTGAACGAATTAGAACGAAACGCGGTGCATCGTGCGTTTCGCTCGCAAAACGTGAATACTAGCAAGATTTGATCGTCCGGAAGTGTAACACGGCTTATCTCGGCCATTTCTCAACGGATTCGTGCGAATCAAGTGTCATACGCGTTTCAGCATCTAAAACAGACGGGAGCCACGTTTTCGACGCGAAACACTCGCGGATGTCCGAGATAGGAGAGTTCTTGGACGAATTGAACGAATTCATCGTCCGGAAGTGTAACACGGCGTATCTCGGCCATTTCTCAACGGATTCGTGCGAATCATGTGTCATACGCGTTTTTAACGTCTAAAACAGACGGGAACCACGTTTTCGACGCGAAACATTCGCGGATGTCCGAGATACGAGAGTTCTTGAACGAATTGAACGAAACGCGGTGCATCGTGCGTTTCGCTTGCAAAACGTGAGAACTAGCAAGATTTCGTCGTCCGGAAGTGTAACACGGCGTATCTCGGCCATTTCTCAACGGATTCGTGCGAATCAGGTGCATACGCGTTTTTAGCGTCTACAACAGACGGGAACAACGTTTTCGAAGCGAAACACTCGCGGATGTCCGAGTTACGAGAGTTCTTGAACGAATTGAACGAATACATCGTCCGGATGTGTAACACGGCGAATCTCGGATGTCCGAGATACAAGAGTTCTTGAACGAATTGAACGAAACGCGGTGCATCGTGCGTTTCGCTTGCAAAACGTGAGAACTAGCAAGATTTGATCGTCCGGAAGTGTAACACGGCGTATCTCTTCCATTTCTCAACGGATTCGTGCGAATCAAGTGTCATACCCGTTTTTAGCGTCTAAAACAGACGGGGACCATGTTTTCGACGCGAAACACTCGCGGATGTCCGAGATACGAGAGTTCTTGAACGAATTGAACGAGACGCGGTGCATCGTGCGTTTCGCTTGCAAAACGTGAGAACCAGCAAGATTTCATCGTCCGGAAGTGTAATACGGCGTATCTCGGCCATTTCTCAACGGATTCGTGCGAATCAAGTGTCATACTCGTTTTTAGCGTCTAAAACAGACGGGGACCATGTTTTCGACGCTAAACACTCGCGGATGTCCGAGATACGAGAGTTCTTGAACGAATTGAACGAGACGCGGTGCATCGTGCGTTTCTCTTGCAAAACGTGAGAACTAGCAAGATTTCATCGTCCGGAAGTGTAATACGGCGTATCTCGGCCATTTCTCAACGGATTCGTGCGAATCAAGTGTCATACTCGTTTTTAGCGTCTAAAACAGACGGGGACCACGTTTTCGACGCGAAACACTCGCACATGTCCGAGATACGAGTGTTCTTGCCCGAATTGAACGAATTCATCGCCCGCAAGTGTAACACGGCGGATCTCGGTCATTTCTCATCGGATTCGTGCGAATCAAGTGTCATTCGCGTTTTTAGCGTCTAAAACAGACGGGGACCAGGTTTTCGAAGCGAAACACTCGCGGATGTCCGAGATACGAGAGTTCTTGAACGAATTGAACGAAACGCGGTGCATCGTGCGTTTCGCTTGCAAAACGTGAGAACTAGCAAGATTTCGTCGTCCGGAAGTGTAACACGGCGTATCTCGGCCATTTCTCAACGGATTCGTGCGAATCAAGTGTCATACGCGTTTTTAGCGTCTAAAACATACGGGGACACGTTTTCGACGCGAAACAATCGCGGATGTCCGAGATAGGAGAGTTCTTGGACGAATTGAACGAATTCATCGTCCGGAAGTGTAACACGGCGTATCTCGGCCATTTCTCAACGGATTCGTGCGAATCATGTGTCATACGCGTTTTTAACGTCTAAAACAGACGGGAACCATGTTTTCGACGCGAAACATTCGCGGATGTCCGAGATACGAGAGTTCTTGAACGAATTGAACGAAAAGCGGGGCATCATGCGTTTCGCTTGCAAAACGTGAGAACTAGCAAGATTTCGTCATCCGGAAGTGTAACACGGCGTATCTCGGCCATTTCTCAACGGATTCGTGCGAATCAAGTGTCATACGCGTTTTTAGCGTCTACAACAGACGGGAACAACGTTTTCGAAGCGAAACACTCGCGGATGTCCGAGATACGAGAGTTCTTGAACGAATTAGAACGAAACGCGGTGCATCGTGCGTTTCGCTCGCAAAACGTGAATACTAGCAAGATTTGATCGTCCGGAAGTGTAACACGGCGTATCTCTTCCATTTCTCAACGGATTCGTGCGAATTAAGTGTCATACCCGTTTTTAGCGTCTAAAACAGACGGGGACAATGTTTTCGACGCGAAACACTCGCGGATGTCCGAGATACGAGAGTTCTTGAACGAATTGAACGAGACGCGGTGCATCGTGCGTTTCGCTTGCAAAACGTGAGAACCAGCAAGATTTCATCGTCCGGAAGTGTAATACGGCGTATCTCGGCCATTTCTCAACGGATTCGTGCGAATCAAGTGTCATACGCGTTTTTAGCGTCTAAAACATACGGGGACACGTTTTCGACGCGAAACAATCGCGGATGTCCGAGATAGGAGAGTTCTTGGACGAATTGAACGAATTCATCGTCCGGAAGTGTAACACGGCGTATCTCGGCCATTTCTCATCGGATTCGTGCGAATCAAGTGTCATACGCGTTTTTAGCGTCAAAAACAGACGGGGACCAGGTTTTCGAAGCGAAACACTCGCGGATGTCCGAGATACGAGAGTTCTTGAACGAATTAGAACGAAACGCGGTGCATCGTGCGTTTCGCTCGCAAAACGTGAATACTAGCAAGATTTGATCGTCCGGAAGTGTAACACGGCGTATCTCTTCCATTTCTCAACGGATTCGTGCGAATTAAGTGTCATACCCGTTTTTAGCGTCTAAAACAGACGGGGACAATGTTTTCGACGCGAAACACTCGCGGATGTCCGAGATACGAGAGTTCTTGAACGAATTGAACGATACGCGGTGCATCGTGCGTTTCGCTTGCAAAACGTGAGAACTAGCAAGATTTCATCGTCCGGAAGTGTAATACGGCGTATCTCGGCCATTTCTCAACGGATTCGTGCGAATCAAGTGTCATACTCGTTTTTAGCGTCTAAAACAGACGGGGACCATGTTTTCGACGCGAAACACTCGCGGATGTCCGAGATACGAGAGTTCTTGAACGAATTGAACGAGACGCGGTGCATCGTGCGTTTCTCTTGCAAAACGTGAGAACTAGCAAGATTTCATCGTCCGGAAGTGTAATACGGCGTATCTCGGCCATTTCTCAACGGATTCGTGCGAATCAAGTGTCATACTCGTTTTTAGCGTCTAAAACAGACGGGGACCATGTTTTCGACGCGAAACATTCGCGGATGTCCGAGATACGAGAGTTCTTGAACGAATTGAACGAAAAGCGGGGCATCATGCGTTTCGCTTGCAAAACGTGAGAACTAGCAAGATTTCATCGTCCGGAAGTGTAACACGGCGTATCTCGGCCATTTCTCAACGGATTCGTGCGAATCAAGTGTCATACGCGTTTTAGCGTCTAAAACAGACGGGAACCACGTTTTCGACGCGATACACTCGCGGATGTCCGAGATACGAGAGTTCTTGAACGAATTGAACGAAACGCGGTGCATCGTGCGTTTCGCTTGCAAAACGTGAGAACTAGCAAGATTTCGTCGTCCGGAAGTGTAACACGGCGTATCTCGGCCATTTCTCAACGGATTCGTGCGAATCAAGTGTCATACGCGTTTTTAGCGTCTACAACAGACGGGAACAACGTTTTCGAAGCGAAACACTCGCGGATGTCCGAGTTACGAGAGTTCTTGAACGAATTGAACGAATACATCGTCCGGATGTGTAACACGGCGTATCTCGGATGTCCGAGATACAAGAGTTCTTGAACGAATTGAACGAAACGCGGTGCATCGTGCGTTTCGCTTGCAAAACGTGAGAACTAGCAAGATTTGATCGTCCGGAAGTGTGACACGGCGTATCTCGGTCATTTCTCATCGGATTCGTGCGAATCAAGTGTCATACGCGTTTTTAGCGTCTAAAACAGACGGGGACCATGTTTTCGACGCGAAACACTCGCGGATGTCCGAGATACGAGAGTTCTTGCACGAATTAGAACGAAACGCGGTGCATCGTGGGTTTCGCTTGCAAAACGTGAGAACTAGCAAGATTTCATCGTCCGGAAGTGTAACACGGCGTATCTCGGTCATTTCTCATCGGATTCGTGCGAATCAAGTGTCATACGCGTTTTTAGCGTCTAAAACAGACGGGGACCATGTTTTCGACGCGAAACACTCGCGGATGTCCGAGATATGAGAGTTCTTGAACGAATTGAACGAATTCATCGTCCGGAAGTGTAATACGGCGTATCTCGGCCATTTCTCAACGGATTCGTGCGAATCAAGTGTCATACTCGTTTTTAGCGTCTAAAACAGACGGGGACCACGTTTTCGACGCGAAACACTCGCAGATGTCCGAGATACGAGTGTTCTTGTCCGAATTGAACGAATTCATCGTCCGCAAGTGTAACACGGCGGATCTCGGTCATTTCTCATCGGATTCGTGCGAATCAAGTGTCATTCGCGTTTTTAGCGTCTAAAACAGACGGGGACCAGGTTTTCGAAGCGAAACACTCGCGGATGTCCGAGATACGAGAGTTCTTGAACGAATTGAACGAAACGCGGTGCATCGTGCGTTTCGCTTGCAAAACGTGAGAACTAGCAAGATTTCGTCGTCCGGAAGTGTAACACGGCGTATCTCGGCCATTTCTCAACGGATTCGTGCGAATCAAGTGTCATACGCGTTTTTAGCGTCTAAAACATACGGGGACACGTTTTCGACGCGAAACAATCGCGGATGTCCGAGATAGGAGAGTTCTTGGACGAATTGAACGAATTCAGCGTCCGGAAGTGTAACACGGCGTATCTCGGCCATTTCTCAACGGATTCGTGCGAATCATGTGTCATACGCGTTTTTAGCGTCTAAAACAGACGGGAACCATGTTTTCGACGCGAAACATTCGCGGATGTCCGAGATACGAGAGTTCTTGAACGAATTGAACGAAAAGCGGGGCATCATGCGTTTCGCTTGCAAAACGTGAGAACTAGCAAGATTTCATCGTCCGGAAGTGTAACACGGCGTATCTCGGCCATTTCTCAACGGATTCGTGCGAATCAAGTGTCATACTCGTTTTTAGCGTCTAAAACAGACGGGGACCATGTTTTCGACGCGAAACACTCGCGGATGTCCGAGATACGAGAGTTCTTGCACGAATTGAACGAAACGCGGTGCATCGTGCGTTTCGCTTGCAAAACGTGAGAACTAGCAAGATTTCGTCGTCCGGAAGTGTAACACGGCGTATCTCGGCCATTTCTCAACGGATTCGTGCGAATCAAGTGTCATACGCGTTTTTAGCGTCTACAACAGACGGGAACAACGTTTTCGAAGCGAAACACTCGCGGATGTCCGAGTTACGAGAGTTCTTGAACGAATTGAACGAATACATCGTCCGGATGTGTAACGGCGTATCTCGGATGTCTGAGATACAAGAGTTCTTGAACGAATTGAACGAAACGCGGTGCATCGTGCGTTTCGCTTGCAAAACGTGAGAACTAGCAAGATTTGATCGTCCGGAAGTGTAACACGGCGTATCTCTTCCATTTCTCAACGGATTCGTGCGAATCAAGTGTCATACCCGTTTTTAGCGTCTAAAACAGACGGGGACCATGTTTTCGACGCGAAACACTCGCGGATGTCCGAGATACGAGAGTTCTTGAACGAATTGAACGAACAGCGGGGCATCATGCGTTTCGCTTGCAAAACGTGAGAACTAGCAAGATTTCATCGTCCGGAAGTGTAACACGGCGTATCTCGGCCATTTCTCAACGGATTCGTGCGAATCAAGTGTCATACGCGTTTTAGCGTCTAAAACAGACGGGAGCCACGTTTACGACGCGAAACACTCGCGGATGTCCGAGATACGAGAGTTCTTGAACGAATTGAACGAAACGCGGTGCATCGTGCGTTTCGCTTGCAAAACGTGAGAACTAGCAAGATTTCGTCGTCCGGAAGTGTAACACGCGTATCTCGGCCATTTCTCAACGGATTCGCGCGAATCAAGTGTCATACGCGTTTTTAGCGTCTAAAACATACGGGGACACGTTTTCGACGCGAAACAATCGCGGATGTCCGAGATAGGAGAGTTCTTGGACGAATTGAACGAATTCATCGTCCGGAAGTGTAACACGGCGTATCTCGGCCATTTCTCATCGGATTCGTGCGAATCAAGTGTCATACGCGTTTTTAGCGTCAAAAACAGACGGGGACCAGGTTTTCGAAGCGAAACACTCGCGGATGTCCGAGATACGAGAGTTCTTGAACGAATTGAACGAAACGCGGTGCATCGTGCGTTTCGCTTGGAAAACGTGAGAACTAGCAAGATTTCGTCGTCCGGAAGTGTAACACGGCGTATCTCGGCCATTTCTCAACGGATTCGTGCGAATCAAGTGTCATAAGCGTTTTTAGCGTCTAAAACATACGGGGACACGTTTTCGACGCGAAACAATCGCGGATGTCCGAGATAGGAGAGTTCTTGGACGAATTGAACGAATTCATCGTCCGGAAGTGTAACACGGCGTATCTCGGCCATTTCTCAACGGATTCGTGCGAATCATGTGTCATACGCGTTTTTAGCGTCTAAAACAGACGGGAACCATGTTTTCGACGCGAAACATTCGCGGATGTCCGAGAGACGAGTGTTCTTGAACGAATTGAACGAAAAGCGGGGCATCATGCGTTTCGCTTGCAAAAAGTGAGAACTAGCAAGATTTCATCGTCCGGAAGTGTAACACGGCGTATCTCGGCCATTTCTCAACGGATTCGTGCGAATCAAGTGTCATACGCGTTTTAGCGTCTAAAACAGACGGGAACCACGTTTTCGACGCGAAACACTCGCGGATGTCCGAGATACGAGAGTTCTTGAACGAATTGAACGAAACGCGGTGCATCGTGCGTTTCGCTTGCAAAACGTGAGAACTAGCAAGATTTCATCGTCCGGAAGTGTAACAAGGCGTATCTCGGCCATTTCTCAACGGATTCGTGCGAATCAAGTGTCATACGCGTTTTAGCGTCTAAAACAGACGGGAGCCACGTTTACGACGCGAAACACTCGCGGATGTCCGAGATACGAGAGTTCTTGAACGAATTGAACGAAACGCGGTGCATCGTGCGTTCGCTTGCAAAACGTGAGAACTAGCAAGATTTCGTCGACCGGAAGTGTAACACGCGTATCTCGGCCATTTCTCAACGGATTCGTGCGAATCAAGTGTCATACGCGTTTTTAGCGTCTAAAACATACGGGGACACGTTTTCGACGCGAAACAATCGCGGATGTCCGAGATAGGAGAGTTCTTGGACGAATTGAACGAATTCATCGTCCGGAAGTGTAACACGGCGTATCTCGGCCATTTCTCATCGGATTCGTGCGAATCAAGTGTCATACGCGTTTTTAGCGTCAAAAACAGACGGGGACCAGGTTTTCGAAGCAAAACACTCGCGGATGTCCGAGATACGAGAGTTCTTGAACGAATTGAACGAAACGCGGTGCATCGTGCGTTTCGCTTGCAAAACGTGAGAACTAGCAAGATTTCGTCGTCCGGAAGTGTAACACGGCGTATCTCGGCCATTTCTCAACGGATTCGTGCGAATCAAGTGTCATAAGCGTTTTTAGCGTCTAAAACATACGGGGACACGTTTTCGACGCGAAACAATCGCGGATGTCCGAGATAGGAGAGTTCTTGGACGAATTGAACGAATTCATCGTCCGGAAGTGTAACACGGCGTATCTCGGCCATTTCTCAACGGATTCGTGCGAATCATGTGTCATACGCGTTTTTAGCGTCTAAAACAGACGGGAACCATGTTTTCGACGCGAAACATTCGCGGATGTCCGAGATACGAGAGTTCTTGAACGAATTGAACGAAAAGCGGGGCATCATGCGTTTCGCTTGCAAAAAGTGAGAACTAGCAAGATTACATCGTCCGGAAGTGTAACACGGCGTATCTCGGCCATTTCTCAACGGATTCGTGCGAATCAAGTGTCATACGCGTCTTTAGCGTCTAAAACAGACGGGGACCACGTTTTCGACGCGAAACACTTGCGGATGTCCGAGATGCGAGAGTTCTTGAACGAATTGAACGAAACGCGGTGCATCGTGCGTTTCGCTTGCAAAACGTGAGAACTAGCAAGATTTCATCGTCGGGAAGTGTAACACGGCGTATCTCGGTCATTTCTCAACGGATTCGTGCGAATCAAGTGTCATACGCGTTTTTAGCGTCAAAAACAGACGGGTACCAGGTTTTCGAAGCGAAACACTCGCGGATGTCCGAGATACGAGAGTTCTTCAACGAATTGAACGAAACGCGGTGCATCGTGCGTTTCGCTTGCAAAACGTGAGAACTAGCAAGATTTCATCGTCCGGAAGTGCAACACGGCGTATCTCGGCCAATTCTCAACGGATTCGTGCGAATCAAGTGTCATACGCGTTTATAGCGTCTAAAACAGACGGGGACCACGTTTTCGACGCGAAACACTCGCGGATGTCCGAGATACGAAAGTTCTTCAACGAATTGAACGAATTCATCGTCCGGAAGTGTAACACGGCGTATCTCGGCCATTTCTCAACGGATTCGTGCGAATCAAGTGTCATACGCGTTTTTAGCGTCTAAAACAGACGGGGACTATGTTTTCGACGCGAAACACAGGCGGATGTCCGAGATATGAGAGTTCTTGAACGAATTGAACGAATTCATCGTCCGGAAGTGTAATACGGCGTATCTCGGCCATTTCTCAACGGATTCGTGCGAATCAAATGTCATTCTCGTTTTTAGCGTCTAAAACAGACGGGGACCATGTTTCCGACGCGAAACACTCGCGGATGTCCGAGATACGAGAGTTCTTGAACGAATTAGAACGAAACGCGGTGCATCGTGCGTTTCGGTTGCAAAACGTGAGAACTAGCAAGATTTGATCGTCCGGAAGTGTAACACGGCGTATCTCTTCCATTTCTCAACGGATTCGTGCGAATCAAGTGTCATACCCGTTTTTAGCGTCTAAAACAGACGGGGACCATGTTTTCGACACGAAACACTCGCGGATGTCCGAGATATGAGAGTTCCTGAACGAATTGAACGAATTCATCGTCCGGAAGTGTAATACGGCGTATCTCGGCCATTTCTCAACGGATTCGTGCGAATCAAGTGTCATACTCGTTTTTAGCGTCTAAAACAGACGGGGACCATGTTTTCGACGCGAAACACTCGCGGATGTCCGAGATACGAGAGTTCTTGAACGAATTAGATCGAAACGCGGTGCATCGTGCGTTTCGCTTGCAAAACGTGAGAACTAGCAAGATTTGATCGTCCGGAAGTGTAACACGGCGTATCTCTTCCATTTCTCAACGGATTCGTGCGAATCAAGTGTCATACGCGTCTTCAGCGTCTAAAACAGACGGGGACCACGTTTTCGACGCGAAACACTCGCGGATGTCCGAGATGCGAGAGTTCTTGAACGAATTGAACGAAACGCGGTGCATCGTGCGTTTCGCTTGCAAAGCGTGAGAACTAGCAAGATTTAATCGTCCGAAAGTGTAACACGGCGTATCTCGGCCATTTCTCAACGGATTCGTGCGAATCAACGGTCATACGCGTTTTTACTGTCTAAAACAGACGGGGACGACGTTTTCGACGCGAAACACTCGCGGATGTCCGAGATACGAAAGTTCTTGTACGAATTGAACGAATTCATCGTCCGGAAGTGTAACACGGCGTATCTCGGCCATTTCTCAACGGATTCGTGCGAATCAAGTGTCATACGCGTCTTTAGCGTCTAAAAAGTCGGGGACCACGTTTTCGACGCGAAACACTCGCGGATGTCCGAGATACGAGAGTTCTTGAACGAATTGAACAAATTCATCGTCCGGAAGTGCAACACGGCGTATCTCGGCAATTTCTCAACGGATTCGTGCGAATCAAGTGTCATACGCGTTTTTAGCGTCTAAAACGAACGGGGACCACGTTTTCGACGCGAAACACTCGCGGATGTCCGAGATACGAGAGTTCTTCAACGAATTGAACGAAACGCGGTGCATCGTGCGTTTCGCTTGCAAATCGTGAGAACTAGCAAGATTTCATCGTCGGGAAGTGTAACACGGCGTATCTCGGCCATTTCTCAACGGATTCGTGCGAATGAAGTGTCATACGCGTTTTTAGCGTCTAAAACAGACGGGGACCACGTTTTCGACGCGAAACACTCGCGGATGTCCGAGATACGAGAGTTCTTGAACGAATTGAACGTAACGCGGTGCATCGTGCGTTTTGCTTGCAAAACGTGAGTACTATCAAGATTTCATCGTCCGGAAGTGTAACACTTCGTATCTCGGCCATTTCTCAACGGATTCGTGCGAATCAAGTGTCATACGCGTTTATAGCGTCTAAAACAGACGGGGACCACGTTTTCGACGCGAAACACTCGCGGATGTCCGAGATACGAGAGTTCTTGAACGAATTGAACGTAACGCGGTGCATCGTGCGTTTTGCTTGCAAAACGTGAGTACTATCAAGATTTCATCGTCCGGAAGTGTAACACTTCGTATCTCGGCCATTTCTCAACGGATTCGTGCGAATCAAGTGTCATACGCGTTTATAGCGTCTAAAACAGACGGGGACCACGTTTTCGACGCGATACACTCGCGGATGTCCGAGATACGAAAGTTCTTGAACGAATTGAATGAATTCATCGTCCGGAAGTGTAACACGGCGTATCTCGGCCATTTCTCAACGTATTCGTGCGAATCAAGTGTCATACGCGTTTTTAGCGTCTAAAACACACAGGGGGACCACGTTTTCGACGCGAAACACTCGCGGATGTCCGAGATACGATAGTTCTTGAATGAATTGAACGAAACGCGGTGCATCGTGCGTTTCGCTTGCAAAACGTGAGTACTATCAAGATTTCATCGTCGGGATGTGTAACACGGCGTATCTCGGACATTTCTCAACGGATTCGTGCGAATCAAGTGTCATACGCGTTTTTAGCGTCTAAAACATACGGGCACCACGTTTTCGACGCGAAACACTCGCGGATGTCCGAGATACGAGAGTTCCTGAACGAATTGAACGAATTCATCGTCCGGAAGTGCAACACGGCGTATCTCGGCCATTTCTCAACGGATTCGTGCGAATCAAGTGTCATACGCGT